>APFE030404718.1:0-35985 GCA_000404065.3 Pinus taeda
GATCAAAGGCACCTAGGTAGTGCAAGAGAACGGATCCAGGAGGAGGTCTTATATTAACAGGCATCAAATAATAAACTTGGTTAAATCTGGCAGAAAATTGTTGTACTGTCTCCCCTGGCAATCTTTTCAGCTAGTTATACTCTTCTATAATCAAGAAAGGGTTTTGTCTTACCACCCACCTGTCGAGGAAAACTTTGATGAACTGTTGTAAATCTGAGATGCTCGCATCAGGCAGGGTTTTGAACCAACTCTTGACTTTTCCTTGCAAAGAAAGAGCAAAAAGCCTTATACTGACATCTTCTTCATCAACTTCAAAAAGGTCAAGGAAAGACTCAAAATTCAATACATGTCTCTCAGTAATGATGTTGTCGCGTTCACCATAAAATCTTGGTAGATATAAATCATGATTTTTAGGGAAAGCATGGGATATAGGAGGTAAGATCAGAGGCTTGTATCGATCTAGAATTTTACAAGGTATAGGGGTATGTACAGAAGCTGTAGAATTACTCTTGGTCTCTTGAGGCACATCATTTTGAAGACGGTCATCACAAGATTCAGAAAAAGGGTCTTGATCAAGCTCAAAGGCATACAATTCCTTGGTATTCACAAACTTCAAAGGGAAGGAATCAAATGCAGGCCGAGGATCTTTTATCAAATACAATATACTTTGCAAAGCCTTCTTGACATTCTCGGGAAAGAGAAGAAATAATTTATAACAAAGAAAAAAATTTCTTGGATGAAATTCCAACTTGAATACTTGATCTATCCATATTGTCCTTTCATGTTTTTGCTGGTCAGGTTCATCCTCCAATGGAGTCCTTGGATCTGATCTCGAAAATGATTTGGAATCGCCAGGTGAATGATTTCATCCTTTCCAACGTCTGATCGTTGTCCACCATCAACAATCAGATCTGAACTTGATACATGTACTGGGGTGATCGTTTAGATCAGTTGTTCAGTTTATAAACTAGACCACAGATTGACTGAAGCAACTTTTATCTACTTTCGCTAATGCAAAGCAAAAGTGGTTCGAAGGCTACCTGGCTAACTTCAGGCTCCGTCTGTAGTCTACAAAGCCAAACAATGAAAATACACTTTCTTCCCCAGTATGGTCGCCAATATGTTAGAGCCTAGATTTACCTCAGGCTCAAAAGGTAAGATCCAGGGCCAACATCAAACCACGCTCAGCCTGGTAGCTAGCCCTACCAGGTCAGCAGAGGGCTCTCTCCGAGTCAATCTCAATGGATTATGGTCACTAAAGGCTTGAGATGACTGATTTGATTACTGGTCTTAGGCTAGGTATAGATGTAAAGGAGTTTGATTGAATAAAATGTTGTGTTTTGTGGGCTCTAATGGAAAAGCAAATTTTGGGTGCAGGGAATGAGGCTCAGTCTTGTAGAGGGTTCAATGGGGCAAGGTAGGAAATTGTATTTGGCACTCTAAATCAAATGAAATGGATGGTTTAGATAGAGGAGGAGTTGAATAGGGCAAGAGAAGCGATGGATCCTCTCCAAACAGTTGAAAACATCAAGAAACTAAAGCAAACTTCAAGTAGAGCACTGTAATTTCAATGTATTCTACTTACACTCTTGTTTGATTTAGCTGAGAAGAAATAAGAAATAAATGATATACATAACACATGAATAAATTCAAAAATACATAAGAAAGCACTGTACCAAAAAAAATGCCACAGGGATCCCAAAGAGTACTGCAAACCCTGGTCTCAATTCCTTAGCCAAAATGCTGATATGAGTGTACAATGAAGCTCCTTACTTTCTCAAGAGTCCAACCATGCTAATGACTGAAAAACCACATAATATAGACAAACCATAGCTCATCCTTGCCTCTAGGGTTCGAGATCACATGTTTAGGAGCTGATCCAACTGATTCTAAACTAGGAACTAGAAATCAGGCAATGAAACAGCATGCCTCTAGAAACAAGGGAACTGATTCATTCAGTTTCAAACAACTTTGTAACTGATGAATCTACCTAACAAAGTGAAAATTTGACACATTTACATCATAATCCATTAATTTACATGAAATTACATCACAATTTGACATTAAGAAAGTGAAAAAGTCAAACTGGCCAAAACTGGGCGAAAAACAAAACAATACTTGGTCAAACTGGCAATTTTTCCTCTATGCACCGCACCAAATTCTCTATGCATAGCGCCTGTTTAGACCCACTTTTGGAGGCCTTCCCGGTGTCCAAATTAGATCCAAGTGTGCTTGTTGGAAAGGTATGTCTGTCTACTTTCCAACCCAAGTGTAATTTTCCAATTTGGCCTCCAGTTTCCCCTCCAAAATGCATTTATCCCAACACTACTTCCTGTGTATCAAAATAGGGGCAGTAAGGTCATTTTTTGAGTGTTTTTGACCTTTTTGAGGGCTCAAAACCTGCTCAGATTTCTTGGCCATAAGTAGGCAACATAATTTTTCATGCCAAATCCAAAAAAGTTGATTTTTTGTGAGAGCCTCCTAGCAAAAGCAAGCGCCACGTGGCGCGGCGCATAGAGTAGAAATTTCTGTGTTTTGTGCCAAAATTTTGCAAAATGCAAAAAGTACCCCAAATTTTTTGAAATTTGGGCTAAGTCTTCTCCATCAAACATTGTTCTAGGCTAGGGAAGCCCCAGCCAATATCTGAAGTCGATCATGCTCCATTTGCCTCTTTGAAGCCTTCTTCAACTTTGCCTTTAAACTCCTTATTCGCGCCTTGCAAACCTTGTTCCTCGCCATGTAGTGAAAAGCCATGTGTCTCAACAAATTTTTCTCCTTGTTGGCCTTCTCCAACAATCTCTCTAAGTGGATGTTGACTCTCTCGAGCCAAAACTCCCGATCGGCATTTACCTCTTGCTCAAGTGAAGTGAGCTCCACCCTCCTCCTTTAGGGCAGCTTTGGCGATTTTTCTCGATGTTTTTGCCACCTCTATGAGGCCTCCTAGGTGCATGTACTTCTGTTGGCGAACCATTGTGGGTCTCCTCCTCATACTCATATGAAGAATCACATGCCATCACTAGTAGTGAATAAACTGTCTTGGAGCTGCCTTAAGGAGAAATAAGTGAGTTGTGATATGTTTGACTTTTGCCACCAAGGGAAAACAGTGATATAGGGGACTGTAGGAGGGAGAAAACAGTGAGGGATTTGAGGGATTGTTGGGATTGGGTTTAGTTAGGGAGATAGGGAATTAGGGAATGATTTAGGTGTTTTTGTATATGGACTAGGGTTTGGGATTTTGAGAAATAGGAATTGGGGGTATGGAATTAGTGAATTTAGGGGGTATGATTTTGGGAATAGGGAAAACAAGGGAAATATGGAATGAGGAAGAGATGAGGTGAGGGGATATTTGGAGGCAAACAGTCAATATAAAACCCTAGCAGCAATATCCTTTGCAAATTTTGAAGAGATAGGGTTTTCTTTCCTTTGAGCACTCACCATGCCGCAAGCACCATCAAACAAACACCAACATGGGATAAAAAAACTATGATAGAAGCTTCAACCTACTTGCATCAAGACAAATCCACGTGTTTTGGGCGATTTGATGAAGTTTTTGAGAAAATCAGGCTTGGCAGCTCTATACGCAGTGCCTCAAGCCCAACGTGCCATGCCTTCTCTATGCGTCGCGCCCATGTAAATTTACACTACAGAGCACTGCCCAATGCGTCGCGCCTGTTATATGCGCCACGCCACCTGCCGAATGCATCACGCTTTTTCCAGAAGACTTTTGGTGGTCTTCCTGGTGTCCAAATTGGGTGTGGTATAGCTCTTTGGACAGGTAGTTGAGTATAATTTCCAACCCAACTTGAATTTTTAAATTTGGAGTTAATTTACCCTATCAAAAATTAAATCTCCCAAGACTGGTCAAAATGTGCCAAATGAGATTTCCTAAAGGCAGAGTGCTGTTGCAGTCAACTTTTTAAGGTCTTTCGCAACTCTAAATGGAGCTCATAATAGCTCATTGGAAAGATATTTGTGTTTAGTTATCATTTGACTCATCAAGCAAGTCATTTGGCCAACCAAGCTAGGAGAAAACTTGAGTTTCCCAAGGTCACTACAGAGGTGCATCAATTCTCCCGAGGCAACTATATTTTTGACAGTTCTCTAAAACAATGACACTTGTGTTAAAATGGAAGTAGTTTTTTCTTCCTTGGCATATTTGGGACAAAAAACTCTCTCAGTGTTCCCAAATTCATCTTTTATTGCTCAAAAACATCATTTGAGTAAAACCTATCCCGATGTGTGGAACAGGGGATTTGTCGAAATGAAGCAAAATGAAGGGGATAGGGGGATTCTAAATTCTTGAGGAAATTTTGAGAAGTAGGGAGGGATGTTATGAAATAGGGGAAAGTGGAATTTCAAATATTGAGTGAGGGGAAGGGGTCCAAAAAGGCAAAACACAGACCTAGCCTAGAAAATTGTCAAGTTGTAGCAAGAAACTAGGGTTTGTGCAAAAATGAGGAATTTGGGAGATCTTAGTGATGGAAAGTGTTTAATAAGGTACATTTAGGATAGGGGAAGGTGTATGAACATCAAGATACAAGTTTTTCTAATGATTTGACCATCCACGAGAAATTACCTTCAAAACCCTAGGAGAGGGAAATGAACCTTACCTAGGCGCAATCGAAGCATGAACAAGGTGTAAAATGACCCAGTGGAACTTGATGATGACAACCCTCTGAATTATGGTATACCCAGTTGAATGGTGACATGGACCGACATTTGGGCAACTTTGAAAGGAGTAAAAGCAAACCCTAGACCTAATACCGAGTGACCAAATTTTACTTGAAGACTCACTGAAATGACAAAATTTGACCTTCACACCATAAAATCACTTTGTAAGAGCATGTTTGATCACTAGAAGAAGGCTGCAAAGACAGACACTAACAATAACATCAACAAAACTCAATCAACAACACCGACTATATTAACATCACTCTCCCCCAAAGAGACAACAATATATCATGAGCATCAACAATGATATAACATGAGTAGAAACACTCTCTCCTAACTCAAGAGCAGTAACAACAAAATCTCCATGTCATGGTAGTAGAAACAATATAGATATATACTAGCAACAATCTCAAGCAAAAGCTACATCTATATCAACAACATTGTCAAGCCAACTCAAACAACAATAGAAAACCATATCCATCAGCATTAGCATAGTGTGGTCAGTAGCAACATCCTCGTGGAGACAAAGACAAGGCAGCCAACAACCAAAGTAGTAACACAACCACCAGTAATATAACATATCCATCAAACAACAACATTTGAGCAGAAATATAACAAACACATTTGATAGACAACTATACACTAGACATGCTCCCCCTAAGCATCGTCATAAAAAAACTACAATCAAAATTTCCATGTTGAAAGCTTCCACCTCATGGACCAAAGCAGTGACTCTTGACCAAAGACTTGACCACAAATTACATGGATTTATAGATATCTTACATGGTTGAAGCAAAAAATTGACATCAAAGACTCCATGGACAATTATGCACTAATACGTGCTTACATGGCAGAAAGACAAATACCATCCAAGTAACCTTCTAGACATGGACTTTCAAACTAAACTATGATTGGTTCACAACATTACATATCCTTCTTGAAACATATTACATGAATGAGCATAGGAATTACAATATGTCCTTTACAAAAAGAGAAAGTTAATGATAACATATGTGATACTTTCCAGAGCAATAGATACATGAAAAATACTGAGTCCAGGTAGCAATACATAGAGAACATGATGAAAAGTCCTCAGCAGCAAATACTAAAAATACTAACATTCCATTATCAAATTGTCATAAGTAACCAAGGTACGACCCTGTCAGTTTTCATTGACAACCAAACAAGCTACTCTCACCCATGTCAATGAATATAAGACACTACAACTTATTCCAGCAAGCTCATCAAACACATCATAATCATGAGCATGAGGTCTCTGTTGAGATTGCAACAAGATGATGGAGCTTAGTGAAAAGAGTCGCCTTCACTAAGTGGGCCCGCAGGCTATTTTTAGCGCAAGTCTATTTTTAGACTATGTCTATTTTTAGACATATGGATCATGTCTATGGATTGCAGGTTGCTGTTTATGGATGATTGATCAAGTTGGGAAAATAGATGGACTCTATTTTTTATGAAAGTGTGAGTGATCACAGTGTGAGTGATCAAGTCTATTTTTAGACTGGCTGTCAAAAATAGAAAAGTCAAATATTATTATCTCACAATGATATTTGGACTATAAACTTAATCTTATTCTCTTTGAGCACTTCAGTTCGAGCTACGGATGTGGCACATGCAATTGCATGAAGGAAATACGTGGTTCTTATGGGTTAGTTGAATATTTGCATGCATGACTTCAGTTAGAACTCAAGTGAGTTGAGTTTAGTGGACTGGAGGTGCAGTTGATGGAGTTTTGTTCAGTTTAGCTTTGTTAAACTGGTTGTATTTAGTCTAACTGGCAAATAGACTAGAGATGAGTTGGGTGAATTAGTTATTAATTAATTCACAAGTTATTAACTCATAATACAACTAATGAATACATCAGTTAACTCAGTTGCATGTCAGTGCATGTTCAGTTCAGCAGGGACAGGTGTTAGAGAATCAGATTGCTATCAGTTGTGACTATAGTTGTGCACCAGATCTTGCAAAAATCAGGGGATTGAGTATGCCAATGAGTTTGCCCACATTGTAGCTTGTTCTCACGTGATTTAGCCAAGGAAAGACGTGGCTGCCTTTGAATTATCACCGGTTCTTGTGCAGGTATTGAGCAGCGGAGGCAGGCAAGCAGCGGAAGAGATTTGAGCCAGTGATTGATTCAGATCTGAGCTGTATTGTGTGTAACAGGTGGAGCTGGTAATGGATTGCTTGTGATAAGCATTGTACTTTGTAATGTTACATGACTCAATCATTAATATACAGATAGTTGGGGTTTTTAGCAAGATGCTTTCCCCGGGATACATATTGTGTTAATGTGTGAATGCTCTTGATGTTTTATTGTTATTGATGCTACTATATTGATGATCAATGTAGAGGAGCTTATGTATTGTGTATGTTTTCCGTAATAGTACATGATCAGGATATTCTCTGTTGCGTATGTGTTAAATTATTCAAAATTTCTACACTACCTACCTCGCCCCACAGAACACCCTGCAATTCTGACTTGATTTCCCGAATCCAAAGCTGCCTGCTCCATTTGATCCAGCAACAAAACCTTCAAAATCAACCAAAAACCCTAGAGCTATTATACCTAGCCTAAAATCCATATTTGATTCAATCATCTCAACTGAGATTAACAAGGAGAGAGCCCTCTCCCGACGTAGTAGGGCTAGCTACCAGGTTAATCTTGGTTTGTGGTTATCCTAAGATTGCCTCCCTTCAGCCTGAGGTTGATCTAGGCTCTAACATAGTGGCGACCATACTGGGGAATGTAGTGTTATGTTCCTCAACAAAATGTATCAAGTTCAGATATGATTGTTGATGGTGGACAATGATCAGACACCGTATGTCTGAAATCACTCACCTGGCGATTCCAAATCAGTTTCAAGATCAGATCCAAGGACTCCACTTGAGGATGAACCTAACCAGCAGAAAAATGAAAGGACAATATGGAAAGATTAGGTATTCAAGTTGGAATTTCATCAAAGACATTATGTTCTTTGTTATAAATTATTTCTTCTCTTTTCCTGAGAATGTCGAGAAGGCTCTACAAAGTATATTGTATTTGAGAGAAGATCCTAGACCTGCATTTGATTCTTTCCCTTTGAAGATTGTGAATACCAAATATTCGCATGCCTCTAATCTTGATCAAGACCCTTCTTCCGAATCTTATGATGATCGTCTTTAAACTAATGAGCCTAAAGAGACCAATACTGATTCTATACCTTTTGTATATACTCCTACACCTTGTAAAATTCCAGATCGATAAAAAACCTCTAATTTTACCTCCTATATCCCATGTTTTCCCTAAAAATCATTACCTATATCTACCAAGATTTGATGGTGACTGTGACAACATCACTACTGAGAGACATATATTAAATTTTGAGCCTTTTCTTGACCTTTTTGAAGTTGATGAAGAAGATATCAGTATTAGGCTTTTTTCTCTTTCTTTGCAAGGCAAAGTCAAGAGTTGGTTCAAAACCCTGCCTGATGTGAGCATCTCAGATTTCTAGTAGTTCATCAAAGTTTTCCTCGACAAGTGGATGATCAAACAAAACCCTTTCTAGATTCTAGAAGAATATAACTAGCTGAAAAGATAGTCAGGGGAGACAGTACAACAATTTTCTACCAGATTTAACCAAGTCTATTTTTCGATGCCTGTTAATATAATACCTCCTCCTGGATCCGCTCTCTTGCACTACCTGGAAGCCTTTGATCTAGAAATGGAGTTTCAGCTGAGGGAAAGGAACCTTGCAACACTTGAAGAGATGCAGAACAATGCAGTAGATGTAGAGGCTAATCTACTGATCAGAAGGGAAAAGTTGAAGGAAGAACAGATGAAGAACATAGATCCAGAGGAATCGACATCTTTAGCGGTAAAGCTCAACATTTTGGTAATTGCAGTGGAAGAGATGATGCAAAATATCACCACAAGGAATGAGCATGATGTTCAAGACTATGGCTCGCTGATTGAAGAAAAACAAGTGGCTGATCCAAAAGATTTTTTTTCTTATCCCAGTTTTCACATATATGATAATGGTTGTTTCATAGATCATCTTGGAGAAGAGAGATTTGTTGATATGACATGGATGCTTGATGATGTGTATTATATTAATGATTTCTCTAGGTTTGATTAGTATGATGATGATTATGTTCTCCAAACAAAAGCTAGTCTTGTAGACAAATCAGCATCTGGTTTGTGGAAGGAGGAAGTTCACTTTTAGCAGCTCAAATACACTGATCATCCATTGCATATCATTTATGGAAGTGAGGAGGAAAGTGTAGCAAATTTTGAAGTAAGTGAGGGATCTTTTCCTTTTTGTTTTACTTCATTGTAGTTCATCAGAGACAAACTTCATGCAATTAGAACTCAACCGTCGATAAGTTTTGATCTGGACCATCTTGAGGGCAATGAAATCCTTGTTCAAGACTTCTCATATCCATATTTGTAGCCCCTGAATGCCATTGAATTTCAGGTTGCAGATGAAGGCTTGGAAGCTGGAAAATATGATAAAATGATGCAAGATGATTCCATACCATTCTCTTTTGAATCATTTCAGTTTTTGAAGGGAAATTTGTGTAGAAATTTTGAATAATGTGACACTTATTCACAAATATTATCCTAATTATACACTATTTGTGGAATCATGCATAACACATAACCTCCTCTACGTTGATCATCAATTTGCAGTATTAAAGAAACAATCGCATGCGCACATTGAAGCATCAATCACACATATCAACATAGTATATCACGAGGAAAGCATGCAGCTGAAAAAATCCAACTATCTGTATATTATATTGATTGAGAACATGTAACAATACATAGTACAATACTCCTCACAAGTACTCAGCACTATCTCCACCTATTACACACAAACTAGCTCAGATCTGAATCAATCGCTGGCTTAAATCTCCTCCACTGCTTGCCTGCCTCCACTGCGCAATCCTGCATGAGAATACTGATGAATGACTGAACCAAACTTGTATTTCCCTTGTGTAACACTACACAATACTCATTGGGAACTCAATCCCATTGATTGTGCAAATCACATGCACAACTATAGTCACAACTGACAACTATCTTGCCCTTTCACTCATCTCTAACATTTGCCTCCACTGAATTGTCTACGCACTAAGTTAACTGATGTATTCCTCAGTTGATTTACGAGTTAATAATTAGTGAATTAATTAATAACTAATTCACACCACTCAACACTAGTGTGTTTGTTAGTTAGACTAAATAAAACTAGTTCAACTAAGTCAAACTGAACACAACTCCATCAACTCCTGATCCAACTCCACAGAACTCAATCACTGAAGTCCCAACTGAAGTCCTCCATGCAATAGCTCAATTTAACCCACAAGAAAATCGTATTTCCTTCTGGAAGTTGCATGTGCCACATCTGTAGCTCGAACTGAAGTGCCCTGAGAGAATAAGATAATATTTATAGTCCAAATTCTATTAAGAGCTAATAATATTCGACTATTCTATAGTTAGCCTGGCAGTCTAAAAATAGACTCCACCCATATGTCTAAAAATAGAAGTCCATCTATTTTTACCAACATGACCAATCATCCACAAATAGCATCCTACAACTCATAGACCATGACCCATATGTCTAAAAATAGACATATTCTAAAAATAGACTTTGCTCCAAAAATAGCCTGTGGGCCCACTTAGTGAAGGCGACTTCTTTTCACTAAGCTCCATCATCTTGTTGCATTTTCAACACTCCCTCTCAACAAGATATGGATTATCTTCAACCCCTATCATGTCTTTGTGGTATTCGAATTTGCTCCTAGTGAGCGCCTTCGTCAAGATATCGGCACCCTGATCCTCCGTGGGAATATATGAAAGTAACATGATTCTCCGCTGCACACAATCTCTTATATGATGGTACCTAATGTCGATGTGTTTGGATCTATCATGAAATATAGGATTAGTCGAGAGTTTAATGCAACTCTGGTTATCACAGTAAATCATAGTAGGGTCCAAATGAGACTCGCACAACTCGACCAGGATCTTCCTCATCCATATAGCCTCGCATGCAGCCAAACTTGCTACCATATACTCAGCCTCCGTTGAACTGAGTTCCACGGATCTCTGCTTCCTATTGTACCAAGAAACTACTATCAATCTGATACTGAGATCCCTCCAGATGTGCTCTTTCCGTCTGTTGGGCTCCCTGCCCAATCTGCATCCGTGAAGCCACATAGCTTCACCTCGTCCTCCTGTCTATACCACAATCCATATCCTGATGTGCCTCTGAGATAATGCAATACATCTTTTCCCGCCTTCTAGAAGAGATTGGTTGGCTTAACCATAGCTTGTGAAAGCTGGTTAACCTCATAGCATATATCGGGTCATGTATTGACCAGATACATAAGCGATTCCACCAACTGTCGATAAGCAGTGGCATCCACTACCTCTGCTGAAGTAGCATCCTCCTTCCTCCAACCTCTAGGAAGAGGACTATCAACAGGCTTGCAGCCATGCATGTTTAACTTCTCCAGTATCTCCCGAGCATACTTACCCTGAGAAACAAACAATCCATCACTGTGATGCCAAATTTCCTATCCCAAGAAATAATGAAGGAGGCCCAAGTCCTTCATCTCAAACTCTCAAGCAAGATCCTCCTTGCATGAAAGTATCAACAACTCATCTCCCGTTAGAATCAAATCATCTACATAAATTACAGTGATAAGCAACTTACCCTCCACCACAATCTGCTATAGGTTAGGATCCACCTCACTCTTGGAGAATCCAAGTTCGGTGAAATAATTGTCTATCCATGTGTACCAAGCACAAGGTGCTTGTTTCAACCCATATAGCACTCTCTTGAGCCTGCACACATGCGACTCGCTGCTGAAGATCTTGAAACCTTCAAGTTGCTCTATGTATACTTCCTCCTCAATGACTCAATTGAGGAACGCAGTCTTCACATCCATCTGATGAATGTGCCACCCCATCTGCGCTAAGAGAGCAAGAATCGTCCGTATGGAAGAATACCTTGCGACAGGTGCAAAGGTCTCCTCATAATCGATCCCCTCTATCTGTGAGAAGCCTCGAGAAAAAATCTTGCCTTGTACTTCTCCACACTCCCGTCAACTGCCTGCTTCACTTTGTAGATCCATCTCAAACTCACCACTGATTTCCCCTCCGATCTTGGGACAACCTCCCATGCACTGTTTCTGACAATCAAATCATACTCTTCCACCATGGCATCTACCCATGCGGGATCCTCCACAGCTTCCTTGAAAGAGGATGGCTCCGTTACAACACATTTGCTCACAAGAACCATGTATCCAGTGTACCGATCTAGTGACTGTCTTTGCCTGCACTCTGTTGTAGGTGGTCCTACAACCTTCTCTGCATCTCGAACCAGTTCCTCAACTTCTCTAGTGCGCTTTCGCTCTCTGGTGGTTGGTGCTGCATGACTGGTCTCTTCCTGAAGCTCATCCTTAGGAACTAATAGCTCCTCATCTGCATCCAAGTGTGGCTCCCTCTCAAGAGAACACTTCATGGCTTTCTCCTCCTGAAATTTTATATCCCGTCGCACAACAGTCTTGCGACTGTCTGGAAAATACACACGATAGTTGTGGGGCATATCAGTGTACCCCACAAATATCCCAACCTCTGTAGTCAGCTCCAGCTTCTTCCTAGCATCCTTCATCACATGCATGTAAATAAGAAAACCAAAAATCCTCAAATGGGAAATATCAGGCCTCTTACCAGAATAAGCCTCCTCGGGTGTACTCATGCCAAATATCCTGTGAGGACAACAGTTCTGCACATATACTGCAGTATTGCATGCCTCTTCCCACAAGTGAAGGGGTAGGCCCTGATCATGCAACATCACCCGTGTAGCACCCACGATCGTTTTGTTCTTCCACTCAACAACCTCGTTCTGCTATGGGTTATGGGGAGCTATGAGCTCTCTTTGAATCCCTTCTGCACTGCAGAAGTCCTTGAACTCGCCAGAGATGAATTCACCACCATTGTCGCTCCTAAGAGCCTTCACCTTCTACCCTGATTCCTTCTCGACCAGTGCTTTGAACTCATAGAACTTTGAGTATGTCTCGCTCTTCTTCTGCATGAAGAAGATCCAACACTTTCTAGAGAAATCATCAACAAAGATCACATAGTACCTGTGCTTTGATGTCGAAGCTACTGAGAAAGGTCCACACACGTCTGTGTGAATTCTCTCAAGGATTGTCATGGCGTGACTATCCTTCTTGTGAAAGGTGGCTTTCACAAATTTTCCCAAAATACACCCCTTGCACTGATCTGACTGCGAAGAGTGCATTTAGGAAGCCCAGTAGAAATCTATTGCAGTATCTTCAAGGCTCCATGGTGAAGGTGGCCCAATCTTCGTTGCCACAGCTCGCCATCATCCCGGCTCACCACTCCTTCTACCTTGGATGCCATTGCTGAGCAGCCATCTACATGCAACTGATAAAGGTTCTTGACTCGAACCCCTATCTTCCAAGTTTTTCCAGTTGTCTTACTACGCAGGAAAGCCTTTCCCTTGATGAAAACAACATCATATCCCTTGTTTCTAATATCTCCACAGAGATAAGATTCTTCTTCAATCCTGGAACATGCTTTACTTCCTTCAATATGAAGGGTCTACCAGACTCCCTCTCAAAGGAAATGGTACTGACACTGGTCGCACTATATCTACCATCATCGCCCATCTCGATGTGCACTCCAAGATCTTTCTCATCCAAATCAGAAAACAAATCTCAATCTCCTGTCATGTGAAACGACGCACCACTATCCAAGAACCATACCGATCCCATCACACTTGATACCAAGCATGCGATCAGTGAAAATTCCAGCTCAAACTGCAAGGCTAAGGCCTCTCCCGCTGCAGATCTAGCAACTTTCTTATTTTTCTTCTTCTGCGGACAATTTGTGGCATAATGTCAGTGCTGGTGACAGTGAAATCACTTCACCTTGGACATGTCCTACTTCTTGATTTTCACACTGGAATGAGAAGCTTTCTTGTTCTTCCCCTTCTTTGCTTTGGTAGCCAAAGCACAATTTTCTTCATCAGATGCCTTTGATGAAGATCTGTCCCTAGTATTCTGCCAGATCTCCTCTTGCACAAGATCCGACCAAAGTCTCTCCCATCCTGGCAATTTCTCCCGACCATTGACAGAGTCCTGATAGGAATGCCAACTCTTTGGAAGACCAAGGAGAGCCAATCTCACCAAGTCCTCATCATCGACAGTCACCCCCACACTTCCCAGCTCATCTCGGCATTAGGTGAACTTTGTGAGATATTGGGGCATACTGTCTCCATTCTCACACTTAATGTTTCTGAGTTTTATCCTTGAGCGCCATTCCACCAGCCCAAAACTCAACCACTTCTGATCTAAAATTCGTGAGAACGAAGTATTTCTTGTACAGAGATCGACTATAGGGGAATTCACCAGATATCTCACCTTCCAAAAGAAGGATGAATCCAAAGGCTACCTGGCCCGATTACAGACTTTGCCTGAAGAAATAAAACATAGTCACTTCCTGAATAATAGATCTAATGATCAATCCTCGCTTTGATATCCTGTAGAAATCTCTTCTACAAATCAACCAGCTCTGATACCATGTAGAAATTTTGAATAATATGACACTTATTCACAGAGATTATCCTGATTATACACTATTTGTGGAACCATGCATAATACATAACCTCCTCTACATTGATCATCAATTTGCAGTATTAAAGAAACAATCGCATGCAGCTGAAAACCCCCAACTATCACACATATCAACACAGTATATCACGAGGAAAGCATGTAGCTGAAAACCCCCAACTATCTGTCTATTATATTGATTGAGAACATGTAACAATACATAGTACAATACTCCTCACAAGTACTCGGCACTATCTCCACTTGTTACACACAAACTAGCTCAGATCTAAATCAATCGATGGCTCAAATCTCCTCTGCTGCTTGCCTACCTCCACTGCGCAATCCTGCATGAGAATATTGATGAATGGTTGAACCAAACTCATGTGTCCCTTATGTAACATTATGCAATCCTCATTGGCAACTCAATCCCACTGATTGTGCAAATCACATGCACAATTATAGTCACAACTGACAGTTGCCTTGCCCTTTCACTCATCTCTAACACTTGTCTCCACTGAACTGTCCATGCACTAAGTTAACTAATGTATTCCTCAGTTGATTTATGAGTTAATAATTAGTGAATTAATTAATAACTAATTCACACCACTCAACACTAGTGTATTTGTTAGTTAGACTAAATAAAACTAGTTCAACTAAGTCAAACTGAACACAAATCCATCAACTCCTGATCCAACTCCACAGAACTCAATCACTAAAGTCCTAACTGAAGTCCTCCATGCAATAGCTCAAGTTAAATCACAAGAAAAACGTATTTCCTTATGGCAATTGCATGTGCCACATCTGTAGCTCGAACTGAAGTGCTCCAAGAGAATAAGATAATATTTATAGTCCAAATATTATTAAGATCTAATAATATTCGACTATTCTATATTTAGCCTGACAGTCTAAAAATAGACTCTGCCCATATGTCTAAAAATAGAAGTCCATATATTTTTACCAACATGACCAATCATCCACAAATAGCATCCTGCAACTCATAGACCATGATCCATATGTCTAAAAATAGACTTTGCGCCAAAAATAGCCTGCGGACCCACTTAGTGAAGGTGACTTCTTTTCACTAAGCTCCATCATCTTGTTGCATTTTCAACAATTTGCATAGTATATCTTCAAATGAGCAACCTGTCGAAAATCATGCAATCTCATTGGAACCAATAGAAAATGGGTTGCAACAGCCTTTTCATGTTTTTCACGATCCAACTGTTGATGTGTTGGATGATGTCTGCAGTCAAAGTCCTTCTCGATTAGCTACCTGTGAGCTTGAAACAAGTATTGATACAAACATGATCTGGCAGTCAGTTTCTTTGTCATTTTCAGTAGGAGCCGCATTACAAATCTCAGATGAAAGTTTGCATTCATGGTGTGAGGAGAAGAAAAGTAATCCATTGGATGAGCTAAGCCCCAGTGCACATGAATTTCAAGATCCTTATGCAGTATTTTTGGAGTCGGAGAGAGAATACATATTATTAAATGGATTTGTTTACAAGTTTTCATGGGATTTGCCTTTCAGTAGTTCTCTCTCTTTGTTCATAAGAAAGCACTTGCGGAGAATTCAAACAGTAGCCAAAATACTTACATGGTTTCATTGGTTGTTTCATTTCACTTGATCAGATGATGAATGGAACAGTTAGAGTAGGTTTTATTTAATAAACTCCATTTTGAGCATATTTTCCAATTTGTCAGTTGTGTTTTAGTATTGAGTTAGTTTCAAGTCAAATTGTGTCTTTGATTCATCATTATTCAGTCATGTTATTTCAGCTTGAGTTTTTGACTCCATGCCCAATGGATAAGGCTACTAGGTCTTTGGTGTTCTTGGAACCTCCAAGGATCTACCATCCCTAATGGAGCTAAGGTTAGTGTTAGTCTTTGAAGCCTTCCACCAATGATCAAATATGCTCTTATAAAGTGGTATTAGGGTTTCAAGGTCAAATTTTTTCATTTCAGTGACTCTTCAAGTAAAATTTGGTTGCTAGATATTAGGTCTAAGATTTGTTTTCACTCCTTCCATAATTTTCCAAGTGTCAGCCCATGTCACCATTCGAAATGAGTGTACCATCATTAAAATATTTTTCATCATTATTTCATGTTCCAATGGGTCATTTTACACCTTGTTTACGCTTCAGGTGTGCTCAGGTAAGGCACATTTCCCTCTCCTAGGGTTTTTGTTTCTGACCAAGAAAATATGAATTTGGAAAATGTGAGAGACGTTTTTGTATACAAAAGGCCAGGGAAGAAAAACCTCCTTCACATTTTACACAGGTTTCATGGTTTTAGAGAAATGTCAAAAATACAGTTGCCTCAGGAGAGTTAATGCACCTGTGGAGCAACCATGGGAAAATCAAGATTTCGCCTAGCCTGGTTGGCCAAATGACTTTCTTGATGAGTCAAATGATAACTAGACACAAATACATTTCCAATGAGCTATCGTGAGCTCAATTTAGAGTTGAGGAAGATCTTAAAAAGTTGACTGCAACAACACTCTGCATGGCAGCGTCATTCTGCACATTTTTACCAGTCTTGGGATATTGGACTTTTGACAAGGCAAATGAAATCCAAATTGGAAAATTCAAGATGTTCTAAAACTAGACTCAATAATATTTCAAACGAGGTATCACACTCCCAATTTGAACATCAGGAAGGCCTCCAAAACTGGGTCTGATGCGGTGTTATGCATAGGATAAATTTTGCAACACAGGAATATGGCATAGGTGTTGTGCTTTTGATGGAGACACTTTTTGAAAGAATGGCTTGCATATTTAGATTCATCATGAAAAGAAAATAAATCCCTAAAACTTTCAACAATTTTGGAAAATATTGGTCACCTTAAGAACAAAAAACCATCAAAAAATGCCCTCTTTACCTCTTTTTGGACACACAGGAAGCAGTCTTGGGAGATTCCACTTTTGAGGGGGGAAATGACCTCCAAATTAAAATCTTCAAGATGTTACAAAAACTATACAGGAATACCTTCCAACGAGCTATCTTGGGCTCAATTTGGTCAAGGGGAAGGCCTCCAAAGCTGGGTCGGAAGCGGCGCTACACATAGGAACGGTGGCGCTACGCATAGGATAAATTTTGCCAGTTTTGCTCAAAAATCAAAATCTCGCCTAGTTTTTCTACAAGTTGAATTTTTATTTAATCTTGGATGAATTTATGATTGCAAATGATGCTACGCTATGTAATTGTAATTTAAAAATGACCTTAGAGGGTAGATTCATCAATTTGAGGTGGTTAAGGGGTAAATGAATCAGTTTACATGGTTATAGAGGCAAGTTGTTCCACTACCTATATTCTTGTTCCTAGTTTAGAAATGGTTGAAACCACCCCTCTTCTCATGGATTTGACCCTTGATGGCTAGGATAGGTGGTTTGATGTCTATATTATGTATTTTTTCAATCATTAGCAAGGGTTGGACTCTTGTAGATGCTTTGAGCTACATTGTACATCTCTACAACAGTTTGGCAAGGAAATAAACCAGGATTTGTAGCTATTTTTGTGGGATTCTTGTGGTAATGTGTTTTAGCATTGTCCCTCCTTCTGCCATTAGTTTTTCTCATGTGTTATGTGTTCCAAAATCTAATTCATTCTTATAAACTAAATGAAATCAAGATAGATAGGTAGAATACATTGGTAACAGTGCTCTGCCTTGTGAATATGTCTAGTTTTTGATGTTTTCAAATGTTTGAAGAGCACTCATGATATTTGCATGCCCTCCTCAGCCCCTCACTAGTATTATATCTACCATCTCACTCAATTCCAAGTGCCAAAAAGCATCGCCCCATAGAACACCCTGCAATTCTAACTTGATTTCCCGAACCCAAAGCTGTCTACTCCATTTGATCCAGCAACAAAACCTTCAAAATCAACCAAAAACCCTAGAGCTACTATACCTAGCCTAAAATCCATATTTGATTCAGTGATCTTAACTGATATTGACAAGGAGAGAGCCCTCTCCCAACCTGGTAGGGTTAGCTACCAGGTCAAGCTTGGTTTGTGGTTATCCTAAGATTGCCTCCCTTCAGCCTAAGGTCGATCTAGGCTCTAACATAGTGGCGATCATACTGAGGAAGCTAGTGTTATGTTCCTCAGCAAAATGTATGAAGTTCAGATCTGATTGTTGATGGTGGACAACGATTAGACACTAGAAGGATGAAATCATTCACCTGGCAATTCCAAATCAGTTTCAAGATCAGATCCAAGGACTCCACTGAAGGACGAACCTGACCAACAGAAACATGAAAGGAAAATATGGAAAGATCAGGTATTCAAGCTGGAATTTCATCCAAGACATTATGTTCTTTGTTATAAATTGTTTCTTCTCTTTTCCCGAGAATGTCAAGAAGGCTCTACAAAGTATATTGTATTTGAGAGAAGATCCTAGACCTGCATTTGATTCTTTCCCTTTGAAGATTGTGAATACCAAATATTCGCATGCCTTTAATCTTGATCAAGACCCTTCTTCTGAATCTTGTGATGACTGCCTTCAAACTGATGACCCTAAAGAGACCAATACTGATTCTATACCTTCTATATATACTCCTACACCTTGTAAAATTCCAGATCGATATAAACCTCTGATTTTACCTCATATATCCCATGCTTTCCCTAAAAACCATTACCAATATCTACCAAGATTTGATGGTGACTATGAAAACATCACTACTAAGAGACATGTATTAAATTTTGAGCCTTTTCTTGACCTTTTTGAAGTTGATGAAGAAGATGTCAGTATTAGGCTTTTTGCTCTTTCTTTGCAAGGCAAAGTCAAGAGTTGGTTCAAAACCCTGCCTGATGCGAGCATCTCAGATTTCCAGAAGTTCGTCAAAGTTTTCCTCGACAAGTGGATGATCAGATAGAACCCTTTCTTGATTCTAGAAGAATATAACCAGTTGAAAAGATAGCCATGGGAGACAGTACAACAATTTTTAGCTAGATTTAACCAAGTATATTTTTCGATGTCTGTTAATATAAGACCTCCTCTTGGATCCACTCTCTTGCACTACCTGGAAGCCTTTGATATGGAAATGGAGTTTTAGCTAAGGGAAAGGAACCTTGCAGCACTTGAAGAGATGCAGAACAATGCACTAGATGTAGAGGCTAATCTGTTGATCATAAGGGAAAAGTTGAAGGAAGAAGAGATGAAGAACATAGATCCAGAGGAATTGACATCTTTAGAGGTAAAGCTCGACATTTTGGTAAGTGCATTGGAAGAGATGATGCAAAATATCACTACAAGGAATGAGTATGATGTTCAAGACCATGTCTCGCTAATTGAAGAAAAACAAGTGGCTGATCCAAAACATTTTCTTTCTTATCCCAATTGTCACAAATCTGATAATGATTGTTTTATAGATCATCTTAGAGAAGAGATATCTGTTGATATGACATGTATGCTTGATGATGTGTTTTATATTGATGATTTCCCTAGGTTTGATTAGTATGATGGTGATTATGTTCTCCAAACAGAAGCTAGTCTTGCAGAAAAATCAACAGCTGGTTTGTGGAAGGAGGAAGTTCACTTTCAGTAGCTCGAATACAATGATCATCCGTTGCATATCAGCTATGGATGTGAGGATGAAAGTGTAGCAAATTTTGAAGTAAGTGAGGGATATTTTTTTTTTTGTTTTACTTCGTTTCAGTTCATCAGAGACAACTTTCATGCAATTAGAAGTAAACCGTCCATAAGTTTTGATATGGACCATCTTGAGGGCAATGAAATCCTTGTTCAAGACTTCTCATATCCATATTTGCAGCCCCCAAATGCCATTGAATGTCAGGTTGTAGATGAAGACTTGGAAGCTGGAAAATATGATCAAATGATGCAAGATGATACCATACCATTCTGTTTTGAATCATTTCAGTTTTTTAAGGGAAATTTGCATAGTATATCTTCAAATGAGTAGCCTGTCAAAAATCATGCAATCTCATTGGAACCAATAGAAAATGGGTTGCAACATCCTTTTCAATTTTTTCACGATCCAATAGCTAATGTGTTGGATGATGTTTGTATTCAAAGTCCTTCTCCATTAGCTACCTGTGAGCTTGAAACAAGTATTGATACAAACTTGATCTGGCATTCGGTTTCTTTATCATTTTCAGCATGAGTCGCATCACAAAGCTTAGATGAAAGTTTGCATTCATGGTGTGAGGAGAAGAAAAGCAATCCATTGGATGAGCTAAGCCCCAGTGCACATGAATTTCAACATCCTTATGCAGTATTTTTGAATTTAGAGAGAGAATCCATATTATTAAACAGATCTATTTACAAGTTTTCATGGGAGTTGCCTTTCAGTATTTCTCTCTTGTTGTTCATAAGAAAGCACTTACGGAGAATTCAAACAACAGCTAGAATACTTACATGGTTGCATTAGTTTTCATTTCACTTGATCAGGTGATGAATGGAACAGTTAGAGTAGGTTTTATTGAATAAGCTCCATTTTGAGCATATTTTCCAGGTTTTTAGTTGTGTTTTAATATTGACTCAGTTTCAAGTTAGTTTGTGTCTTTGAGTCATCAATATTCAGTCATGTAATTTCAGCTTGAGTTTTTGGCTCCATGCCCAATGGATAAGGCTCCTAGTGCTATAGTGTTCTTGGCACCTCCAAGGAGCTACCATCCCCAATGGAGCCAATGTTAGTTCCAGTCTTTGAAGTCGTCCACCAATGATCAAATATTCTCTTATAAAGTGGTATTGGGGTGTCAAGATCAAATTTTGTCATTTCAGTGAGTCTTCAAGTAAAATTTGGTCACTAAGTATTAGGTCTAGGATGTGTTTTCACTCCTTCCATAGTTTTCCAAATTTCAGTCCATGTCACAATTCAAAATGAGTGTACCATCATTAAAAGAATTTTCATCATTATTTCATGTTCCATTGGGTCATTTTACACCTTGTTTGTTCTTTAGATGTGCTCAGGTAAGGCACATTTCCGTCTCCTAGGGTTTTTGTTTCTGACCAAGAAAAAATGAATTTAGAAAAAGTGATAGAGGTTGTTTTCCAAAAAAATCCAAGGAAGAAAAACCTCCTTCACTTTTTACACAGGTTTCATGGTTTTAGAAAAATGTCAAAAATACAATTGCCTCAGGAGAGTTAATGCACCTCTGGAGTGACCTTGGGAAAATCAATATTTATCCTAACCTGGTTGGCCAAATGACTTTCTTGATGATTAAAATGATAACTACACAAAGATTTTTCCAATGATCTATCATGACCTCAATTTGGAGTTGAGGAAGACCTTAAAACATTCACTGCAACAACACTCTACATTTGGAAGCCTCATTCTGCACATTTTTACCAGTCTTGGGATATTGGACTTTTGACAGGGTAAATAGACTCCAAATTATAAAATGAAATATTTTCTGGAAATTAGACTAGATAAGGTTTCCAACGAGCTATCACATGCCCAATTTGGAAACTGGCAAGGCCTCCAAAACTAGTTCTGAAGCGGCGTTGCGCATAGGATAAATTTTGGTGGCACTGTGCTTTTTACGGAGACACATTTTGAAAGAATGACTCGCATATTCAGATTCAGCATGATGCAAACATCAATCCTTAAAATTTTCAGCAATTTGGAGCAAATCTTGGTCACGTAAAGGTCAAAAAACAATCAAAAATGCCTTTCTACCTCTTTTTGGACACACTGGAAGTAGTCTTGGGAGATTCCACTTCTAAGGGTGAAAATGAACTCCAAATGAAAAAATTCAAGTTGTTCCAGAAACTAGCTAGGAAGACCTTTCCAACAAGCTATTATGGGCTCAATTTGGTCAAGGCGAAGGAATCCAAAACTAGGTCTGAGGCGGAACTACGCATAGGAATGGTGGCACTGCGCATAGGATAAATTTTGCCAGTTTTGCTCAAAAATCAAAATTTTGCCTAGTTTTTCTACAAGTTGACTTTTTCTTTCACCTTGGATGACTTTATGATTGTAAATGATGCTATGCTATGTAAATTTAATTTCAAAATGACCTTAGAGGGTAGATTCATCATTTTGAGGTGGTTGAGGGGTAAATGAGTCAGTTTCCATGCTTATAGAGGCAAACTGTTCCACTACCTATATTCTTGTTCCTAGTTTAGAAATGGTTGAAACCACCCCTATTCTCATGGATTCGACCCCTGATGGCTAGCATAGGTGTTTTGATGTCTCTATTATGTATTTTTTCGGTCATTAGCAAGGATTGGACTCTTGTGGATGCTTTCAGCTACATTGTACATCTCTACAGTAGTTTGGCAAGGAAATAAACCAGGATTTGCAGCTATTTTTGTGGGATTCTTGTGGTAATGTTTTTTATAATTTTTTCTCCTTTTGTCATTAGTTTTTCTCATGTGTTATGTGTTCCAAAATCTTATTCATTCTTCTAAACTAAATGAAATCAAGATAGATAGGTAGAATACATTGGTAACAGTGCTCTGCCTTGTGAATACGTTTAGTTTTTTATGTTTTCAGCTATTTGAATAGGACTCATGACCTTTGCGTGCCCTCCTCAGCCCCTCATCAATATTATACCTACCATCTCACTCAATTCCAAGTGCCAAAACACCTACCTACCTCGCCCCATAGAACACCCTGCAATTCTGACTTGATTTCCGAAACCCAAAGCTGCCTGCTCCATTTGATCCAACAACAAAACCTTCAAAATCAACCAAAAACCCTAGAGCTACTATAGCTAGCCTAAAATTTATATTTGATTCAGTCATCTCAACTGAGATTGACAAGGAGAGAGCCCTCTCCCAACCTGGTAGGGCTAGCTACCAAGTTAAGCTTGGTTTGTGGTTATCCTAAGATTGCCTCCCTTCAGCCTGAGGTCGATCTAGGCTCTAAGAGGTTTCATAACAGATCATTGGGTCTGAGCCATCCACCTATGAAGGAGAATTTAAGCATCAAGTTTGGAAATATGCTATGATTGAATATTACTAGGCTATATTGCATAATTATGTTTGGGAAATCATGCTAATGATTGAAGGGAAATATGTTGTATCCTCCAAATGGATCTACAAAATTAAGCATGCAACTGATGGAAGTATTGAGAAGTACAAGGCAAGATTTTTGGCTTGAGGATTATCCCATAAAGAGGGAGAGGATTATGAAGATACATTTTCTCTCATTTCCATGTATGTTTCTATTAGATCTTTTATTTCTCTTGATTCTATTGTAGGTTCAGAATCACATCGAATGGATGTTAAGATTTCCATCCTGAATGGAGTCATAGAATAAGAAGTTTATATTGAGGGACATCAAGGCTTTGATATCTATGATAGGGAGACTCATGTTTGAAAATTAAAGAAACCCTTGTATGGGCTGAAGAAATCTCCTTGTGCATGGTACTCTCGTATTCATAGCTATTTGTTGAGCCTTGGTTTCAAAACGGGTGATGTTGATCCGAAATTGTACTTCAAATTTGTTGAAGGTGACCCCTTGATTTTGCTGCTATATGTATATGATCTATTTCTGACAGGGGATGAAGTTCTCAATGTCCAATGTAAGATGGAGATGACTTCTGAATTTGAGATGAAGGATCTTAGTCTTATACATTACTATTTGGTATTAGAAACATGGAAATTTCCTACTGAAATATTTTTTGGACAAGGCAAGTACATTATTAATATATTTCATAAATTTCACATGATAGATGTCATGTCCACGGAAAATACTATGGTGACAAATGTGAAGAAGATATGAGACTGTGATTCTCATCTAATTGATCCCTTTATGTATCACAAATTGATTGGCTTATTGAACTATGTTTTGAACAATAGACCTGATATTTTCTATCTTTTGAACAATAGCCCCCTCTATTATGCTCTATCACTCCCACTCCCAAATTTTTTTTCTCTATTGTGGAACAAGATACATTCATAATGAATGGGGGCCCATTTTTCTTCAAGTGGATTGGTTATAAGATAGCCTCATAGTGAACTAGGGGTTAAGTTTAACTTCTTTAACTCTTAGCTAGAGTTACAACTTTGACCCTTCTAGAGTCTTCTTTATAGTATTCATGTCACTAGCCCATTTTCCATGAGTAATGGTGGATAACATGGCATAATATCAACTAATGGTGGTCAAACATGATGGATCTATTTTTAGAAGGCATAACTTTTGCATACGAACTCTTATTGACATCTTTCTTGCATTGTTGGAAAGATATCTAAGTGTAGAATAACGTCAAGGTGTTATACACTTAAGAAGGAATATTTTACGCACAAAAAAAACATCATTTCATGCATCAAAATGGGCCCAGAAGTTTTCAAATCCCAATTCACTAAATTGGGTTCCACTAAAAAACTACTCATGTAAGTTGATTCCTTCAATTTTCCAGTCTAAAATCATCAAGATTCATGAAAAATTATATAGTGATCCAATCAAAATCATACCTTCCCATTTTGGGAGGCTTTTGGTGCCCAAAATATTTACTAAATGAGGTGAGGAAATTTTTCCCCTATCTTCTCCCTAGGGTACCATTTAGCCTTTCCTAGAAGTTATCCATTCAACTCATTCTGCCAAAGGTCATGCTGCCTCTATCTTGTACTTCTGTAACTTTTCTACAAAATTGTATCCTCTATGAACTCTTTCTAAGCATTTGGAGCTATGTCCTCTATGGAAGGTAGTACCTTCTCCTCTTCTTGATTCAACATGGAAGGGTCATAGAGTTTGATATTTTCCAAATTCGCCAAGGAGTAAATGCACATGTGTGAGAATAGATTGAGTCTATAGGCATTATCTCCCATATTTTCTAGTATCTTGAAAGGACCATATCATAGAGCCTTGATTACATACCAAAAACTTGTAGCCTCTACTTGTTTAATTGTAAACATACTCAGTATCCCACTCCAAATGACCAATGACCATAGCGTAGATCCTTTATTTCTCACCAAAACCCTATTGCCTTTCCTTGTTCAATTATAAACAAACTATGTATCTAACTCTAAATTACCTCTCTCTCATGTGTTGATCATGCTTGGCCTTATAATTTTCCTATGACTTCTCAGCACCACTTGTATTTATAAATGGATTTGTATAATCTTCTTAACAAAATTCCTTGCTCTTAAAACATCCCGTGAGAGATCCTCCATCACTCCTCCTTGATGTATACTACATCAAAGGTGGAGGTGGGAAATATCCAAAATAAGTCTCCAATGGTGACTTACCAATTCAAGTGTGGACTACTCTATTGTAGAATTATTGTATAAAGACCAAATTTTCATCCAAATTCTTTGAATGGTTTTGATTATAACCCCTCAAAATTTGTACCAAATTATTTTTCACTACTATTTTTCCATCCATCTATGGATGGAATGCTCTAGACCTCTTGAATTACATGTCCATCTTCTCCACATCGTCTCCTAAAATGTAGTCCAAAATGCACTAAGAACTTTGGTGTCCTTGTTTGAAACAATGATCCTTAGTATCCCAAAATGCACCCAAACATGTTCAAAGAACAAGTTTGTTGTTTTTTTCCCTCCATTTTTACATGGTGTTAGCTTCCTATACCAACAGGTTTCATTTTTCATGATTGACTAGAGAAGTGCCAAATATGTTCATCCTTTCCATGCTGCAAAGGTTCCATATTTTGTAGAATTTCACTATGTATAGGTGGTTGACTCTTGCCATAGTTCATGAATAGCCAGATAGTATAATCCTGGCTAGATCATGTTTGAATTTACTTGTCTTAGAATAAAGAATAAAGGTCTGTACAAATAGTTTAAGCTTGGTAGACAAGTAGTTAGTTAGAGAAGCAAAGGGTCTCAACAACTTAATCTAAGCCCTTGGAAGAGATAAAGGTAGAACTTAGATAGGAGGGAAGCTAAAAGAAAAGAGAAGAATCAGGGTTTGCTAGTTCAAATGCACCCAATGAAAATGAAGAAAAAATGTTAGGTGTACTAGGCTGGGTAGGTAGTTTTGATGTTGTAGAAGCAGGTTTATGAGCAATTTGGTCCTTTGGAATAGGTTTCATCTCATAAATATCATAAGGTGCTATGGCAAGGTGGTTACAAAATAAATGGAGCATGACTAATTTCCCTCCTCATTTTTCCAAGAACACTTACTAACATCCCCCCAAGGACAATGAGATCTGCTCACTGCCCTTAGTCCACTTCATTTCATGGAAAAAACTAAGTGAAACTATGTTTTCACCTAGGCAAAACAAGCCACATTTCTTGTGTAAAATGTTTTTTCCACTATGCTAAGTTTCCCAAACTTCATAACTTGGTATTCTTTCATTCCCCCATGCCTAAGTTTTTCACTCTATAAACTTAGCATTTGTTCATACATATTCATCCCACATATTCATATTAACCTCCTAACACTATTATATAGCTCCTATGTAAATATTTCCCCTCCCATACTATGTAAAAATACATAAAAATCCCTAAACATCTAAATACCCCGAGCTTTGGCTAACTATAAGCTATAGTTTAATTTTTGTCGGGGGTTATTAGTCCATCCGAGGCTAATAACAACCCTCCACGCGCTCCATCAGGACTTGTTTAGATTCTGGCTAAATAAATAGCCGAACCCGCATATCATACCCCCAAACCCCATTTAACCAAAGTTTAAAATACACCCCGCAAAACATTACAAATATGAAATATTACAGCGGGTCCCCCAGTTATAAGTCACCACCATCTCCGTCGCCCGTCGACTGTCCGATCATCACGGACAGATCCAATGACTGTCGGCAATATCGAAAGCCCTTAAGTGCCAAACGATAGCGTCTGGGGGATGGGCAGTATTTCCGCCATACAGAGGACGCGTGTCAGGCGCTCGACGTGATCGGAGCCCCCTCCTCCAATACCACTTCCCTCCAAAGGCGATGCGGGGAATACCGCTTACCACCTCACTGCCTCCCCGCTGACATCATGCCTACATCATCTACTGATGTCACCCTCATTGCCGCCCGTCTGTCTGCCATGTCACATCCTTGTCATCTACCCACATCAGCGCCACGTCACCTGACATGTCATCTTCCGTATCGCGCTACAAAATAAATTTACGTCATGCTGACATCATCAGACAAAAGCGCCCCAAAACCCACCAAAGTCAAAATTTTGTTAAAAATGGGTGAAAGTGTCATTTTCACTCATTTGTGGTTGTTTCCTCTACGTGTCCTATGTATGTTGATTTACGTCCGAAACAACATTTTAACTGCACAGTCCACCACCCAGTAATTTTACTCCATAGCTCGACCCCTCGGCTCATCTTGCCACCTGCAAATCGACCATTTCACCGTTAAAATAGGTATTTACAGGAATTTGCTCCCAAGCCCTGTTTTTTGTTTGTTTTCTCTGTAAAATTGCCCACATAACCCAAAATTTGAATAAAAAACACTATGTTGTTTTCAAGAATACACACCATAACCGCTATCTTGCCAAATTTTCACCATAAATCCGCACACTGAGCTAAATTCGAGCTCATTCAGCCCTGCAAATTCTCTGAGAAACCCTGAATACTGCCTTTTTACCCAATATTGTTGCCCGTTTTGCCAAAGAATCCCACAAATTTTGTCTCTTCATCTAATTTCTATCTACTGAGCTAAATGCAAACCAACAAACCAATTTCACGATCAAATTCCCGGAGGAAATCCGTAGATCTATTGTTTTGCCTGTTTTACTTAAACATACCCAAAAATTCCAATTTTAAAAGCAACATAATTGAGTTATGGAAGGTCCAATAGCCTTAAATATTACTCCTCTCAATGCACCCCACAAGGAATTGGAACATCTACCCTTAGCTGATAGAGATTATCAAATCCAAGACTTGGTTGGCTACCAAAACCATCTGTAAGCATTTTGTGAGCTCAGAAACAGTTACCTAAGCCAAAATGATTTTTATGGCATATGGGAACCAAATCTACCCATATACTACCTCCCTTCTTGTCAATATTTTCCCTGAGATAATTCACCTATGTTGTGATAACTATGAGCCAACTCAAAGGGCAGCCAAAACTCCATTTGGAACTACCCTATTTCATATAACTCCTGACTCCATAAATCAAATGCTAAACTTCAAACCAACTCAGCTTCTATTTCCTCTTACTATGAAATTCTTGCTTGATGAAGGTCCCAAACTCTCCAACTCAGAGATAACCCGAATTGCCCAAGTATTTATGAGAGCAGATCGCCAGCCTAAAGAGCCACCTCCTTTTCAGTATGCATCTTTCAATGAAGTGGGTAGATTACTTGTTGATATGATATCTTATGTTCTGGGGTTCAAGACAAGTGAACATATTGATGAAACTATATTGGTTTTACTGTCTATATTTACCCCAAGGTAGCCCCCTGCTGTCAAATACAACTATGCCAAATTCATTGCCAACAAGATACAAGACCAAATATTGAACCTAGATAGGGAGGGAATCTTTAAGTATTCATCCTACATCTATCATCTATTCTTATATTATCAGTCAGATAGTTTCCAATTCCCCATCAGAAAATTGGACCCTAAAGGAGAAAAGAGATCTGTGATTTTTTGGACCTCAATCTTTCATGAAGTCCACAACTCTCCCTACTCTTACTGTGAGTTTATTATATGTTTGTATACCCAGTCTCTTCTCTCCTGATGAGAACTCCTCCTCCTAGACTGTTATATGATATGCAAAAGATATTACAGCTCTCCAAAAACTACAAAATAGGTGACTGGTACTTTTACCAGAATCACACTGTTATTAGGATATATGGTTGTGAGCTATGCCCCTACAGGCTGCCAAGATATGTTCCAATGAGACTATTTGCCTTGGAATATTTCAGGCAATTTATCAATTCAGATTTGACTCATTTCCATAGCACAAAGAAAAGGCTCAGTTGAAACTCAGAGACCAGTTAGGCCCCTATGTCATGAACAAAAAAGAAGGATGGAAGGATGCTGATGAAATATTGGGTCAAACACTCAGACTAAAGAGAAGCTTTTGTTGGGTACCCTATGACCCAAACGGCTTTATCAATGCAAGAAGGATAAAATATAGGCTGGCATCCTATGAAAATTGCAGCATCCCTAAAATAGAACAATTTTCCAACCAAGATGAGTGGGTAAAGGGCACACTAGTTGAACAACTCACCGAGGAAGAGAAAATGGAACAAACTATGAAAAATATGGAAAAAGTTATTGACTTAGATTCTTTTGGGCAGGTGTCATTCAAAGTACCACAGCAAACCGGAGAAGGCACATCAACTACTGCAACTTCACAACAAGCTACCCAAGAAAGGACTACACCAACCACGGGGACAGCAAAGGGCAAGGAGGTAGTAGTTACAGAGCAAGAAACAATGGTAGACCATCCAACTACCTCAAAGGAACACAGTCAAGGGCAAGCCCCTTCACTATAGACAGAGGCACCAGAAGTACCAGCACTACAGACTCCTCTTAATGAGGAAAGAAGTAAGAAAAGAGACAGAGAAGAGACCACACCTGCAAGTGGATCAACAGAACAACCAAAGGCCAAAAATCAAAGGGTAGATCCTCTACCTGAAGAGGAAATTGTTTAAGAAATCACAGAAAGCACAAGAGGAGAGATGGCCACCAGCCAACAGACATCCACCAGCTCTCACAGGCAAGAAATAGAGAGGCAACATGGTATGGAAGTTTCCTCCTCAAGGTCGCAAAGTAAGAAATGATATGATATTAAACAAACATTCGTGGAGATTAAGGCCCAAAATGAGTCATTGAGAATTCAGCTTTATGATCAATTTCTCAAAATGACACCCTCCAAATAGCAAAGGCTAATGGCAACATATGACATTAAGGAGGAGAAAATGATCATAACTCTTTTAAGCCTAAGGTTCAGCAACCACAGTCTACAGTTGACTACATAAGGACCAATCTAGAGGTCCTTGCCAAAGATATACACCCAATGGACCAGATAGAATTGCACAAACAAATTGGTGAAATGGTCTATGCTACATTGGCAGACAAGGCAATGCTGGCCCACCAATTGAAGGAGTCATTAAGTAATACATCTGCCCAATTGGATTTGGAAAAGATATCTTCCTTAGCCAAAGACAACAGAATAAAGACCCTGGAAGAGATAATTATTGAGATGGGACATGATCCCAAGGATGCCAAGGGCATCAAAGCACTGATAAAGAAGAAGGAAGAAGATATTGCTGCACTTAGGAAGCAATTGAAGCTGCCTGTCACCATGCATCCAAAAACTATAGAACTTGTACAAGAAAAAGAAGAAGAAGTTGTAATGGATTTGCTGATGAGGATGAATCAAAGGCTAACTCAAACAGATCAAGAGTTGGGGAAAGCATTACAAGCCAAGTAGGGAGAGTCGACCTCCCAGCCACCTGAAACAGCTCCAACAGTTATCATTGCTCCCCCCATAGTCACAGCAGCAATTCATCCCACTGTCCCAACATCAACAATAGGTACATCAGCCACAGATGCTTCAGCAGCAGCAACAACAGGGCCAGAGACCAGCATGAGGATGGAAGAAATGATGAAAGCAGTAAAAGAGCTAGAAGTCCAAATGTCATAGCTTAAAGAGGCAAAAGAAAAAATGGCCAAGCTAGAGGTAAGCTATGACAAATCTAAGATAACAGTGGCAGAGAAAACCAGAGAGGTAAAGGCCTCAGAAAATAAGGTGAAATCCTTGGAGAAAGATCTTACTCTCCACAAAACTCTAGCGGAAATCAAAACAATTTTGTGGACCAAAATTGGCCAATCTATCACTGATCAATGGCAATCAATAGAGACAATTCATGAGCAAATTGAATTGATAGAAAAGGCCCAAGTAGAGATTCAAAAGGCCAAAGCAACATTACGAAACATGCCTGAACAAGCCAATAGGCTAATTCATTTTTTGAATACTCACACCATGGAACAATTAACAGCTCTAGAGATCAGGGACAGAACAAGCACCATTTTGACAGTAAAAAAGATGTTGACCATGAGGAATTTCATACAGACTCTGGAAAGAAAATGCCAAGAAATGAAAACAGAATAAATACCTTTACACAGAAGTTTACAGTATTACGGCAAAAGGGTCTACCCAGTTTGTTAACCAGCAATGAAAGATTGTTGACACATGAAAAATATGCTCATAGAGTGAATAAATATGTTGCCAATCAGATCACAGCATCATCAAGCACTTCAGAAGACACAGGACCTCCCTCTGGACAAAGTTTATATGACAAATTGGAGAATCTGTTCTATATTGAGCATGAAATAACGCATCTTTTTGAAATTCAACCCAATTTCTACAGGTATACTGAAGCTGATGAAACATTGATAAAACTACAAAGACACTAGTTGCCGACAGATTAATGGTGGCAGAGCATGCTGGAGGTTTTACCAAGGTAGCTCTAATTTTCCTTTATCATCTGCACTTTAAATCAAATGTCAAAACATGTGGCACGCATAATAAAGATAAAAACAACAGAGGAAGGGAATCAAGCTGGGACTGTAGCTCATTAAAACAGGATCACGCATAGATGAAAGAGTCGGGACAGCAACTCAACAACGCCAATTAAAGAAAGACCATCAACCGACTCGCTATGTGTAAAAGTCAAAGATATCTAGTCAATTAAAGCATCCAGCACAACAGCAATAACTTCTGCATTTATTTTCTCGGTTTCCAACCGCATTTATTTCCTTTGTAAAAGTAGATGGATAAATTTATTGCATGATATTTTCTCCATGAGATATTTTGAAACTCTTTTGTATAAATACGCCCCGTGAGATGTATTCGGGGTTGGTGATTTTCTTCTCTGGACCATGCTGTAGCTCTGAGATTTTTTAATACAAAGGCTATTGAAGTTCACAGCTGTTGGACCGTCTGAATGTGGATTTGATGTTCTTGGCTCTTCTACAGAATTCTTGTGTCTTTCTATGGATCAATAAGTTGTTCTAAACTGTGTTTTGTGTTTTCCGTGTTTGAAAATTTCATATATGTTTCATAATCTTAGTAACAAGGAAAAAGAATAGCCCAAAACTTGTTTAAATACACTCTACGTTCAAACCCTGTTGTTATTTATGTTTTCTTCAGAATTAGAATAAACAGGAATGCTTAGATGCTTCTGTTTCCACTGATTCGTTCACTTTGAAAATTGCCAAGGAATTCTTTACTACTCCTTGATAATATTCATGCACTTTCCCTCTGCCATCATGATGAAAGATTCTTAACTACCCTTCATCCACTGGATTACATTCCATCAATTCCTAGATTTTAAAATTGTTCCAAAATCAATTATCTTGCTCTGTAGTATTTCCCTTTATCAAAGAAACACACTCAGCAATCCATCCTCATAGACTCCATTTGCCCAATGAGATAAACTATTTCAGACTTGCATCCCAGCTTTGTTTAAAATCACCATCCAACAAACTTAAAACAAAACCATGCACATCATAACTAGCATAAAATACTTAAGAAAAAGACAAAGCTAAATTATAAAGAGAGAACCCTCTCTGGATGCAGTTTGGCTAGAACTTGCATCTAAAACATTGGTTAGTGGTTACCTCGACCGTATTCCCTTTTCCCACAAGTTTTGGGGAACAACCTGAGTGATAACACATGGCATGAGAGCACACATTTTATTGAACATGTCAACTACCACAAGTACGTAGTTATGTCCCTTCTTATTTGTTAGTAAAGCTCCCAAAAAATCCATGGAAATTCTTTGCCAAGGACAAGTGGGTATAAGTACTGATTGCTATAGACCCTATTTCCTATTACTAGACTTGTTGGAACAAAACAATATACATCCTCTAATGAACCTAGATGCATCTTCTTACATCCTAAGCTAGTACACATACCTCTACAAATTGGCAATTGTCTTCCCGACACCAAAATTCCCTGCAACCTTATATATGTAAGCATTTCTAATTAGTTGCAGCTTCTCACCTTTAGGAACAAGGAGCTTTTCCAACCTATAGAATAAACCATTCTAGAGAAAATAGTCAATTGTTATGTCACCTTCGTCCACATGACTATGGCCCTATAGCTTTTTATACACCTCCCTAGAATCCTCATCCTTTATATATGCCTCTTTGTATGCATCATGGGTGAAAGACTACATGTGAATTAGATTTCATAAAGATGTGATTTTTTGTACAGGTGGCCTTAAAAACATGTTGGACAACTTGTTTTTGTTTTAATTCTTATTCTTGATCAATAAATGGAAATATTGTAAAACCCTCATCCACTCGTAGTGCTCAATCTTTTGTAACTTAATTTAGGCTTGTGTTTACTATAGTGGTTGGTGATATATATTGATGATTATGTTATTTCCCATCAAATAGTGTTTCCACTTTTTGAGAGCATGTATCAAGACATAGAGCTCCTTGTCATAGGTAGGGTAGTTGAGAACCACCCTATGAAAAACTTTAGAATAGTAGCATAGATGCCTTCCTTCTTGCACTAAGACTACTCCCATAACATACCCACTTGCATCTATCTCCACCTAAAAGGGTTTTTTTAAGTTTGGTAATGTAAGAACTAGTGATTAACTAATTTTCTTCTTCACCTCTTCAAATGCCTTCTATTGACCCTTCCCCCACTAGAAAATTTTACCACTCACTATTATGGCATGGAGTGGTGCAACTACTACTAAAAATGAGGTTATGAATTTCCTTAGGTATTTTGCTACCCCAACAAAACCCCTAACCTCAAAAACATTTATAGAAAACAACAAATTCATGATGACCTCCATCTTGGTATGATCTATGTTGATCTCCTCTCCACCAATCACATAACCTAAATACACCAAATATTTCTATCCAAACTCACATTTCTTGATATTTTCCAATAGTTGGTCCTTTTTCAAAGTCTCTAACTCTTTCATCAAGTATGATATGTGCTCCTCCAGGGTAGCAATATAAAGTGATATACCATCCTTATAAACAATAACAGATGAACCTAAATCAGGGCACAATACATCATTCATTAATCTAATGAATGTATTTATAGTATTTCATAGACAAAATGACATGACTAACCACTCATACAAAACTTGTCTGGATTTCAAGGTGATCTTCCAAGTGTATTGTTACTTTACTTGCACCTAGTGATACCTTGATGTTAAATTAATATTTGTGAAGTAACACTTGTTGTAGTTGATTCAATACATCATGTATTTTGGCTAGGGGATACTTGTTCTTGAGCGTAATTTTATTTAGTGACATTTCACCAATGCAGATTTGCCAAGTCTTGTCCTCCTTTTGAACAATTATGATAGCTAACCCATAAGGTGAGGCACTTGGTCAAATCATACCTGATCTGAAATGTGTAAACTTGAAGATTTTTAACAATTTGCAAGTGAAATTTTTATGTGTTTTGGGTAGAGGATCAGTTTACTAAACACATACACAAGTAAATTTTAACCAAAATTTACAACCAAACAGAGACAAATAAGCATATCTAAAACACATAACACAAGCATGATAAATAAGTTCACCCCTCTCTTGGGCTAAATCTATTGGTCCAACTTCCAATGCAGGGCCTCTTTCTAAAACTGCTCAAAAGTGTGTTTACATGCTTTACACACTCAAATAGCATAACTAATTTCTCCAATCGATCTAGAACTGTCAAAAACCCCTATTTTGGTTATTTTTGCACATCATTTGGCAAAAAAATTAGAAAGTTATGCTTGTTTCTTCCTCTTTTCCAAATTTTGCAGCTAACGATCCTACAATCCAACATTAACTTGGATCAAGCGCCCCAAATGTAGAAATAGAACACTAAACATGGCACAAATATCGCTCAGAGGGTGAATTTGTAGGACTGTTGAGGGCACTATTAAGCTCCCAATTCCAAAAATCCTAGTCACGTAGTGCCATTCAACTACATAGGGGGGCGATATTCCAGGGATGTTATTTGGTCCCCACTCTGGCGTGCACCCTTGGTTCCATGCAACGCATACAACCTTGGATGGCTCCCTCTATCTCCATCATGTTGTTGGTTTTATGAGGGTCATATGACTTGGGGCTAGCCCTTGACTCTTTGCGCTCGGTCTTCTTCGCCAACAGTTCCAGATTTATGGTCATATGGCTATGTTGCATCCAACAGGGCTAGGCTAGGCCCTATAACTTGTCCCCCCACCCGCAGTCCTGTGGTGCAAGGGTGGCCAAGGGCTAGGGCTTAGCCTGACCACTCCCCCATATGTTGTTGGAAATAATACTGAGAGGGGGGGTGAATCAGTATTATCACATGAATAAAACTTTTTCATTTCCATATTCAGATTCATATATGCTACTTCCACAACTTCTTATGATTCAGTTAGTTGATCCTTGATGAGTGCATTAGAACATTATCAACCATATTAACAGTAAACAGGTGCAATAAAATAGAACAGATCATCACACATAAGCCACACACATGAACACCATGATATAAGGTGGAAACCCAATGTGGGTGAAAACCACCTGCTGCAATATGTCTCTATCTTCTTTCAATTAGAAACTTCTTTTTACAATTTTACTAGTGCATTCCTTTACCAGTACGCAGGCTGCAACCTGCAGAGAGCTACAACCCTCTCTCGTTTTTCAGACTCTCCTGGAAGGGAGCTACAACCCCCTTAGCTCTTGCACTAGCCAAGATACTAATTCGTAGGTGCTGGGCTACAGAAGGCTACAACCTTCTCTTTCTTCTAGGGACCACGTTTCATAAATTTTTCAGACTGGATCCATGAACATCAATCAATCATCAAGAATTTTTGCATCAAACAAT
>APFE030404718.1:65356-75837 GCA_000404065.3 Pinus taeda
ATGTCAAGGAGCCTTCAAGGGGATTGAGCTTGCTACTCTACCCTTGCATGCGTATCAGATCGTAGACTGTTCCCCCAGGTATATTTGTTTCTGTTGGTAACCATAGTGACCATATTCTATAGGATTCTTCCTAAGGTGACGGTGGTGGGAAGATCCCACTGTACCTGGAGCAGACATTTGTTAGACTCACTTGGATTTTCTGGGGTTTCTCTTCACTCGAGATGGTTTGGTGGAGAAACTTGTGCCAGTCTATTCATTAAGCAGGTTGTCGGGGTAACTGTCCAACTGTTATTTCTGTATTGAACTCTGCGACATTGGATTTCATCACCAACTAGTGTTTTCAGTACGGAAAGTTACTGTTTGTGTGTGGTTTGATCTCCTAGATTCTTTAGGCATGTGATTCAATTTTTTTGGTTCTTTAGAGGCTTTAGGTGGTTTTAACTGAGGTTTTACTTTGTTTTCATGTGAAGTAGTTAAAATTTTTAACCGTGGCTGAATTATCGAGGAAGTCCCGTAGACTTCGGGGCCAACATCCTGAGTTTTCACCGAGCCAGCCTAAAGGGCTACGGGCCCTGGTAACTCCTAAAGATAGTAGAGTTGGGTCACCTGAAAAAGGAGAGTCTTCTTTGGTGGTATATCCTAATTTTTCAGCGTTAATAGAAGATTATAGTACGCAGTTTTTGTCTGTTTCAAAAGTTACTAGTAGTGTTTCATCTACTAGTGATATAGGTGAAGAACTTAAAATATCTGAACCCGAATCTGAAATTGCTACTACTCCAATATCAGGGTTTGCCTCTCCAATTTCTAGTGGTCCTAGTTTACCTAGGGTAGAAAGAATAATTACCCAAAATCTTCTTTTTGGACTAATAGCTATTGAAGAACTTGCTATTCCGGAAAAAGAAGAAGGCATTCATATTCTTGAAGATCGACCTGTTATAGAGCTTAGGGAGCGTGAATCAATATTTTATAGTCAACCTAGGAGTAGTGCTTGGTATCTTTCATGGACTAATTTTTTGGAAAATTCGGGACTAAGTTTTTCACCACCTCATATTTCTTATCACCCAACACCTAGAGGTTACTATCCTCCGTTAAATATGTCGAGACAGTCGTCCATGTTTTCTCAATCTCCAGAAGCCTTTTTGTACGGCGGTCCTTCTGTTCCCACTGGGTATCAGTCCATTTCTGGTACTTTTTCGGGAGCATCTCCTCAACCTATTGAACAAGGGTTATTAACTAGAAATAATGGTACTAAACCGTTGAGCATAGAAGATATTCTCATGATGTCGGGTACTATTCCCAATCCTCATCCTCAAGGTGGCTAGTCACCGCCTAGGGGGCAGCCTCAAAATCCTCAAGTATCACCTGGGGGGCAACCTCAAGGTACCCAGTTTGTGCCTGGAGGGCAACCTCAAGGTACTCAGTTTGTGCCTGGGGGGCAACCTCAAGGACAGTACATACCCACGGGATAGTACGTTCCTCAAGGTCAACCCCAAACTCAATATGTACCTCAAGGTCAACCCCAGTATCAATATGTACCTCAAGGTCAACCCCAGTATCAGTACGTGCCTCAAGGTTATCAACCCCAAGGTCAGTACCCAACCCAAGGTTACCAACCACCTTCCGATCAATCATATGTTCAAGGATCTGGAAATGTACCATTGAATTATCAACCCTACCCTCAACCCGATTATGGTCCTCAATATTCTCAACCTGTTATGGGTCTGTACCCCGGAATGAACTTAGTGTGGGATCCATCTCAATCCCAAAAAATGTGCAGTTGTCATCTCAAACTGGACAACCCTTGGTTTCTGGTTCACCCCAGCAACCTGTCCAGTCTACTGTTCAAACTTCTGCACCTTCTGTAGTTTCTTAGTCCGGGCCTAGTACACCTCGTACTCCGCCTCAAACATCTGCTGCAACATCTTCTTCATCTACCCCACCTTCTTTTGGAGTATCGACAGCTCCGATTTCTATTGTCCCTGTATCTACTCCTCAGACATATTTACCTCAGTTTGGACCCACGATCCACACTTTGGTTCAGATGCCTGTAGGACAACCAGGTTTAAGTACGGTTGTCACCAGTCAACCTCAATTTATTAAACAACCGTACCAAGGACAGTACCAATTCGGTCCTGCTGTGTAGCAACCATTCTATCAGTATCAACCATACCATGGGTATACATATCAACAACCTCAGCAACCCTAATATGGTCCAGTTAATCCTGGTTTTCCAGGAGGATATAATATCCCGAATGCCATTCCAATCCCTAGTTATACTGGATATCCTCCTCCTGGGGCTGGTCTCATGACCCAGATTTTTAGGGACCCTAATCATCAATTACCGTTTAACGCAACTTTGGACTTGCCTGACTTGACAAGACCTTATGAACGATCCAATTAACTATCTTCCGTTTTGGCCACCAATGCCGAATAAGTTTCCTAGTGATATTCCTAAGTTTGAAGGAAAATCAAGAGTAGACCCGTCGAACCATGTGATGACTTATCACCTCTGGTGTGTGTCTAATTCCATTTCAGATGATTTGATCCGTTTACGACTTTTCCAGTTCACTCTAATTGGTCTTGCGGCCAAGTGGTACATTGAGTTACCGCAAGCCACTTTTTATAACTTTAGTCAGTTAGCTACTTCGTTTTTAACTCATTTTCAGTTGCTAGTCAGATATGACAATGGCGCGGAATTATTAACTTCGTTAAAGTAGTCAACATCCACTTACATTTCAGATCACATTCATGAATGGAGACGTCGACGGCGTTTAGTGAAAGTTTTTATCCCGAATCAGATCTTAGCCGAATGGTTTGTAAAGTCTTTACTGCCCAAGATCACTGAGGATGTAGCTAAGGCTGGAGTAGTTACTGAGGAGCAAGTAATTGCTCAAGCACAGTACCTTGACTTAGTTTATACTCAATCAGGTACGTTACATGAGAAAATCCCCGATCTACCCAAACAAAATCAAATTACTGCAGCTCCTTCAGGGTCTCATGCTACTGATGGTATGATTGGTAGGGTAAATACCAAAAGTAAGAAGAAGCCTTCCAAGAATTCTTCTCCTATCATAACCTTGCCAGATTCCTCGACAGGAGATTCTTCCATGGAACTTTCCGCCGATATTCATGTTTTACAGTCATCTACAGCTAAATCAAAAACCAGTGGTAAGAAGAAAGGGAAGAAGAAGAATAAAATAGAGAAGAATTCGAAAGAGAAACCAGAAAAAGCAGAATCAACTGATGAAAAACACAAACCTCGTTATCCTTGTCTTATTTGTGACGAAGAACATTTTACGAGAGACTGCCCTCATCATGCAGAGGTTGCGAAAATTGTCAAAGATTCCCAAACTCCTGTTGTTTTGAAGTTTCCTTTTCCAAATCAAGACAATAAGATGATAGGTTCTTTGCCAATGAAGAACCCATATTGATCATGTCCCATGTTAGGATTGTGACTCGATCACAAGATTATGGAAGTAAAAGTCATGTTGATGGTAAAGAAGCAGAATCTTCTCATTCTAATCCATCAACCTCATCTCCCGGTTCTGATCCACTACAGAGCAAGAAACCTAATCCAGAATTAGTAATCAAACCACCCGCCAAGGGTATACTTCGAAAGTCTGCTTTCAATCCACATACGAGAGTGGCCCAGAACTATAACATTGTTGAGGATTTAGCTGTTTCAACTTCAGCAATGTCGGCTTTGGAAGTGCTGCAATCATGTCCAGCAAAGTGTAAATTAATTTTGTCGGCTATAGGAGTTGTTGACGTTCAGAACCCGAACCTTATAATCTTCGATCTAGAAAATAGTGCACCGCGCTTACCTCATCAGATGGTTGTCCAGATTCCAATGATAGTCAAAAACAGACCTGTTCATAGGACTGTGATTGATGAGGGAGCTTCAATGTGTATTATGTCGATACAGTGTTGGAGATCGCTTGGTTCTCCTTCACTAAATCAATCCCTGACGATTCTAAAGGCCTTTGACGGCCGTGGGTTTCATCCTTTTGGCATTCTACAAGATTTACCTATAGGGGTTGAAGGTAAAACCGTTAATCTAGATGTGGAGGTGGTTGATGCCCCTCTAGATTAAAACCTTCTCTTGGGTCGTAGTTGGTCTTATGCTATGACAATTGTCGTTTCATTGGTCTTTTGGCTTATAAAGTTTCCTCATAATGGAAAGATCGTAACCTTAGGCTAGCTGTCTTACTTTTCATCTGACCCAGCCTCTACTGAAAGCATTCAGCATGTTGGTAAAATGACTATCCCGTATAAGGATGTTGGAGTAGGACTAGTTAAAGATTCTAGTTTACTGGGAACTTTTCCTTTTCCTCCTATCAACGCATCGTCGTCTACTGCAACCATTCATATGATTTCATCAAACACCATTGTTTATTATGATCCTTGGATCATACCTTCTGAATCTGAGATAGACTCGTTTGATGATCTTATGCCTTTGAGTCTGTATGAACTTGCGTATCAAACCGTGCAGTTGTTCTCCAACACAACATCAACCCAAATTGACTTAATGAATGTGGTCCATGAGGAATCACTTTTGACATCAAACTCAAATTCAATAATGTTTTCTGAACTTGTTCACACTGATGAGCAAATTCGTGAAATCCTATGCGTCGATGAGTTACCATGGGAAGATCTTCATCACAGATCTTCGTTTTTACCCGAGGGTGATCGTTTTGAAAATGATTTTTCATCAATTTTTACGACTGAATATGTCAAGGAAGCTCAGAATCCAATGAAACATTCTGATTCCAAGTTAAACTTGGGAAATATTTCTCAAACTATTCCACTTGACATTTCAGTTAAGCCTGGAATTGTTGAAAATGTTCATATAGGTGCCTCTTGTACGAAAGATGAAATTCAAACATATAAGGCCCTATTTCAAAAATTTCGCGACGTGCTTGCCTGGTCATATGAGGAAATGCCAGGAATTGACCCCGCAATTGTTTTTCATGAAATCAAAACCTACCCGGATGCTAAACCTGTCCGGCAACGTTTGCGTCAGATTCACCCAAGAAAAGTTGTTGCAATTAAAGCAGAAGTTGAAAAATTACTCAAAGCAAGTTTCATTTATCAAATCCCATTAACGTATTGGGTATCAAATATTGTTCATGTTAACAAAAAGCAAGGGACAATAAGAATATGTATCGATTATAGGGACATTAAGCGAGCCTGTCCAAAGGATAATTACCCAACTCCTTATATCGATCAAATCATCGATGATTGTGCCGACAGTGAAATTTTCTCCTTCATGGATGGTTTTTCCGGATACAATCAAATCAATATTCTACCTGCTGATCAACCAAAAATGGCATTCATTTGTCCATGGGGGAAATTTTCTTATTGCAAATTACCTTTTGGGCTTAAGAACGCCGGAGCAACTTTTCAACGAGCCATGTCTTATTCTTTTCATGATATCAAGCACATTGTGCAACCCTATCTCGATGACTTGCCTGCTCATTCATTACATCGAGCTGATCATCTCGTCAATTTAAGAGAAATTTTTATGAAGTGTAGGCATTATCGGATTAGGTTGAATCCCCACAAGTGGGTTTTCTGTATTGAAACGGGTCGGTTACTAGAGTTTTTTGTTTGGAAAGCTGGCATTCACGTCGATCCCTCGAAGGTTGAAGCCATTATAAAATTGCCTCCTCCTTCGAGTCTTCGCCAACTCCAAAGTTTGCAAGGGAAAGAAAACTTTTTACATTGATTCATCCCTAACTACGTCGAGATCACAAAGGGTTTTACCCGCTTGTTGAAACAGAATACTTCATTTTTTTGGGACGAGATAGCTGAGAAATATTTTGATGCAATAAAACACACGTTGACCCATGCACCTTGTTGCATCCTCCCAACTACAACCAGGACTACTTCTTGTATCTCACTGCCTCCCATTCCACCATCGGAATGGTGTTAGTTCAGGAAGATGAATTCGGTACTAAACATGTGAAATATTACCTTAGTCGAACTTTAAATCCAACTGAGCTAAAATACTCACATGTGGAGAAATTGGCATTGGTAGTCGTTCAAGTTGTCCAACGTTTTTGTCATTACATTTTACTACGTAAGACTACAATCATTTCTGATTACAACCCTATGATCTACATTTTGACCAAGCAATTGTTGGGGGGCAAGTACTCCAAATGGATTGTGATCCTGCAGGAGTTCGACTTGGAATTTGAAAAGTCTAAATCAAAGAAATCTTTAGTTTTTGTGGAGTTAATGTGTGACTTCCCGCGTGCTGATACGGAAACTGTGGCGGAGGAGCCCTTTGCGGACGAATCCTTGTTTCTAATCAGCACTTTAGATCTGTGGTATGGAGATATCATCATTTATCTTCAAACCCAATCCTTTCAGCCAGATATTTCACGGTTGGACCGTCGAAAAATACGTTTCCAATCCCAACCATTCAAAATTATTGGAGATACTCTTTATCGTCGTGGGGCAGACTCTGTTTTTCGACGTTGTTTAACTCATGAGGAAGCTGAAAGGGTCTTAAATGACTGTCACTCTGGAGCGTGTGGCGGTCATATGTCTGGGTATGCCACAGCCCAAAAGATATTGTGTGATGGCTACTTCTTGCCATCTATGTTTAAAGATTGCATTATCGCGGTCCAAAAATGCCACAGCTGCCAAATTTTTGATCGAAAGATGCACGCTCCACCTGCTCCTCTTCACCCTATAATTTTCATTGGTCCTTTTGCCAAATGGGGTATCGATTTTATTACATGTAACCCTCACTCAGCCGAGGCGAAGCCTACATTTGAGGAAGACAGCAAAACAGCTGCAGTTTTCGTATTCAATCATATCATTGCTAGGTTTGGTGTTCCACAAGTGATTATCACTGATCATGGGCATCATTTTCAAAACGTTATGATGACTACACTTACAGGCCAACTCGGCTTGCGTCACGACAATTCAACTCCTTATTATCCAAAAGCTAATGGCCTAGTTGAAGCCATCAACAAATTTCTATTCATCATGATCCAACAAATCATTGGGATTCATCAGTCGAATTGGCATAACATGTTATTTTCAGGGCTTTGGGCATATCGAACCTCAGTAAAAACGTCAACAGAGTTCACTCCTTTCCAACTAGTTTATGGTCTGGAAGTTGTGTTACCCATTGAGTGCGAAATCTCGTCATTGCGAATGGCCATCGAATTACTTCCAGCCACTTCTGAAGAGGAAAGTCATTTGTTATACTTGGCTCAACTAGATGAGAATCGACGCGATGCTACATTAGCGATCGAATCTCATGCAAAAAGTATTAAAGCTTAGTATGATCAAAATGTGACCCCTCGAAATTTTTCGGAAGGAGATCTAGTCTTATTGTACGCTCAAGCAAATGATAAATTAGGCACTGGAAAATTCGTGCCTATGTGGCATGGTCCCTATGTTGTCAAGCGAAAGCTAGCAAAAGGGGCCTATGAATTCGTAGACTTTGACGGGGTCTCTTTAGGTAAACCCAGAAATGGTCTTTACCTGAAGAGGTATTATGCTTAAAATGAGTGTGGAGATTTTTAGTTAGGTTAGTTTTCTTTCTAGCTGGTGTGTTTTAGATTAAAAAGGTAAGTAGCTTAGAGAGTGTTTTTCGTCATTATCCCTGCTTATCTTGGTTTTACTCTTGATATCGCAATGTCCACGCCTCTCCAAACATACATTGGTTTCGCTGATGGTGCTTGTCGTAGTACACGGAATATTTCTTCTGCAGCTTGGGTCATTTATTCACCCTCTGATGAGTTGGTATCTATGCATGGGGTAAGGCTCAGTCAAACAACAAATAACATTGCAGAGTTTAGTGCAGTGATTGATTTATTATCTGAATCTATTTCATTTGGGATTCAGAGTTTGATAGTGAGGGTAGATTCTGAACTCATTGTATTACAGCTGAATAGAGTATACGCCATTAGAAATCCAGTATTATTGAGATTATTTTTGAGAGTGCATCTCTTGAAATGTGAATTTGACTATATTGAATATCAGCATATTCCAAGATTTTTAAATACATTAGGAGATGCAATTGCTTCTCAAATGTTAAGTAGACATGTGCAATAATCATACAAGTAAATTTAAAAACATTCCATAACATGTTTAACAAGATAAGCCGGTAATAGTGATATAATATAGGAGTGTGTCAAAATATACATCGTCCTCAATCATAGGTTGGAAAACACCTTATGATCGGCAAAAATGATAAGTACAAAAAGCAAAAATGTCATATGTGACTACAATATGCGATCATCCCATCACTGGTGATGATCTCGATATGAAACCACTGCACGGGCCACCTTACAAAGGAACCTCCTAAAAGGTCTTGGGACCCCAATCACATAGCGCTGAAGTCAACGAGGGATGTCAGCTATGCTGGTCTCTGGAATGTCCCTATCAGGCGTTCTAGATGGCTCTCCAACTCGGCCAAAGTCTCTGCTGATTCGTCCTGTGGGGCTGGAGCCGGTGCAATTGGTTGTTTCCTCTCGTAAGGCCGAAGAGCAGCTGGTTGCCGTGGGCCCACATCTGCATTTGAAACTTTTACTATCAATTTTGGGACGAGATAAAAACAAAACAAAAAAAATTAGGAAAATGTTGAAAATGATTTTACCTGAGTCATCCCACTGCTCTCCGAGTGGAAGAGCCATGTCTGGGTCCCCACGAAAATCTACCCCAGCATAAGGAAAGTCCTGGATAGAAAAAACCTGGTTCTCCAACCATTGGAAATAATCAGGTTTTAACATAACGACCTCGGTCCCCTCATCAGGATGACGAGCCATAACTGCAACCCATTGCATCAGTTTGGGCTCTCGAGGAAGCCCAGATCCAACAGTGAGGTGTTGCGGGATCAGCATCAGAACCCTCTCTAGACCAAAATTCGCAACTATAGCACCATATCTAAAGGTCTTCAGTTGCCCGTTTTTGGCCCTGGTCAGTTGGCCTTTCACATTAGCCAACATAGCATCGCACCAGTTGAAAATGGTGCCTCGAAAGCAATCAACTGCCATCCGCTTCTGGGATCCAGTGGCTATGTGTAGCGTTGCGCTACCGTAGAGTCTGGTAACTGTAAATGCAATAACCATGAGTTCAGGACAGGATATGGTTTTTATATCTATCCCTTTGTCTCGATTCTGGACGTTGTAGTACTCTAACCGGAGGCTATCGACAGACTGGCCACCTGCCCTAGCCCCAACTAGAGTCAAATTTTCACCTCTCCTAGGCAAACCAGTCAAGAAGTATATATCTGTTGGCTCTATGTCAAGTCGGTGCCTACCAATGAAGAAGCACTGGTCCTGTATACTCCATCTATCAACCAACCACTGCAGAAAGTCCACCTGGGCCCTCATGCCAGGTATGGCCCAAAATTTGTATAAGCCACATGCCTTCAATGCATCAATCGAAGGTTGATGATTCATCGCGGAAATATCTACATCCTCATGCTCCCATTCTTGCCAATCAAGCATGATGTTTATCCTACATCCAAGTAAAAAGGTGAATTAGAATACATAAAATTGATTTCTTTGGGTAATTTTTGAGTTAGTTAGGTTTTAAAAAAATTTGTGTGGGGTACGCACCCTCTTGTTAGGGACAGTGCATGAGTCCCGCACCTTGCCTTCATGGCAGGTGCGTACCCCCAACTTTTTTCCCATTGCAAAAATTCGGGGTATGCGGGTCCCCTGTGGTAAACCCGCGGGCCCCCGCGCGCAGATTTTGAAACCTAAAAACCTCCTAAAAATAAAAATCAACCCCTAAAATTTTTTTTGAAATGGATAGAAATGAAGAGTAGGATGATGTGGATTACCTGGAGGAGACGACGTTCGATTCCGTCGGATGTACTTTCCACAATCTTCACGGGAAGTTTCTAGTCAAAAGCCCTTTTTTCTCACCCAAATCTCAAATGGTAAAAATGAATGGTTAAAAGTCCTTTTTATAAGTTTTTTGAGTAAATAAATTGGCAAATTTGTTTATGTTTCACTTTGAAAAGGTAATTTTTGCGACATTTTTACCCATTTTAAACAGGTATGAGTAATGTTTGAGTTTTTGTTCAGGATAACGGATTTTTTAGGCGAAATCAGTCATTTTCAACGAAAAAACATTACAGTCACATTTAAGCTCTTTTCTGACTCCTATAACATGAAAAGATTGCCGAGTTTTTCTTTTTAATCTCGTTAAAATGGAACTAAAAAGACAGTCCTCTTACAGCCCTTTTCAGACCGTAAAAACACGAAAAGATTGCCGGTTTTTTGTCGTTTCAAATTCGATATTGGTCATAAAACGACGTGTCGTTGATTTCTTTTTTACTTTTTCGGATCAGAGGCACTAATTACGAAAATTACTCCTTGATCGTAAAAGATAAAGCGATTCTCTCAAGTATTATTTTATACTTTTTCAGGCTTGGGAGACACAAATTTACGAAAAAGGTCAACCCTGGAGTCTTCTTAAGTTTTTTCAGACTCTCTAAAAATGAAAAA
>APFE030404720.1:5853-87852 GCA_000404065.3 Pinus taeda
GCCTATTTATTGTTGAGAAACAATGAAGAACCCTTAACATTCCAAAACCTAACCCTAGGAGATGAAACGCCAAACTGTGGGCCCCGTTTGGGGGTAAGTTGGTACATCAACTTCCCGGGGTTGTAACTTTAGCATATGATCCCCGTTTGACGCGTACAATAGCTCATTAGAAAGATCTATTCGAGCACTATCATTTTTGGAAAGGGCAACACTGGTCCATGTTCCATGGACCTGTTTTGCCCTCGGATTCCCCAAAAAACGTCGTTTAGGGCCTCAAAACGGCTCCGGAAGTTCAGGACCCGAAAAACTGCTAAAAATAGTAAGTTGTGCTACAATTAAGGAAACTGAAAATGCTGAGAAAGACAATGGTGGGGGTCCAGGTGGACTTGGCAGGTGGCCACCAATATCCACCTGGATCATCTGTGCTGCTACAGACTCTGCTCTGTGCCAGCTGCATTGTTGCCAACTCTTTGCTCTGTGCCAACTGCACTGTTGCCAACTCTGCTCAGTCTTAAATTGCTACTAGCTACTGCATCTATCACTCTACCAGCTGACTACACCAACTATCACTAGTCCATCCTGTTACTATTACCTATGGGCTCCCGTAGCAAGGCCTTGATCCAAGAGGTGGACTCCTCAAGGATGTTGCCCATCTTGTAGCTCTCTTGGGATGTAATTCCAGATTGCCCCACCTCACCCTTGGAGGCATCTCGACAATCATGGCAAACTCTTCCTCCATTCTGGAGGACAGCTTGTCAATCTCATTGGATGCAGCTTGTTGATCTTTCATCTCCTCTTTTTCCTTCTTTCTGAGAGGACACTGAGTGTTGTAGTGGCCCAACTCACACAAGGGCCACATCCTCCTCTTCCTTCACCTGCTTTGTCCCATTGTTGTTGTTCCCATTGATGGCGGCCTTCACTAGATCACACCTCATCTCCTCCTGTTATAGATCAACCCACACACATTCCCAATTCGACAGTTTTTCTCTTCCTTGATACTCTAGACAAAAACTTTCCAATCTTCAGAAAATTTGTTCAGTGTTAATCGAACAAACTCTGTAGGATGGGGCGATTGTGAAAATTCCTAGTGTGAGGGACCCCTACTCATTAAATCTGAATCTACTTCACCTACTTGATTTTTTTTTAATTACATTCATCAAGTTATTCTTTTGAATACTGAAGCAAATTACTTATGCAACCTACACTAATTAAATATTTGATCTCATGAAACATAAAACAGAGCAAAGAACGAGATACATAAGACACTTATTTTTGGACACAAGAGTCCCGAAAAACCCAATGTGAGAAAATCGGTGCAACAATTATCAGGGTTTATTATTATGCAAGAGAAATATCTGAATACAAATCTAGGATGCTCATATAACAATCGTTTACAAAGAAAATATTGGTGGAAAATTTGAGTGAGTTTTACCTCACTTCACCTGGCAAAATTCTGGCTGATCTGGCACAAGACTGGCTAACCCCAGCTATTTCTGCATCACCTCTTATGCCCTTTGTGTCAAATTTCTCGGTTGTTCCGACAGTTACCGATAGTTTCAACTGTTCCTGACAATTCCTGCTTCTACCCTCTGCGTTAGATTTCCCGACTATTCTGGCAATTCCTGGCAGTTCCGACTGTTACCGACAGTTATGCCTTATGCCCTCTGCATCAACTTTCCCAACAGTTTATGTTGTTCCTAGCAGTTCCGATTTCTGTGTGACAAGCAAATATTCTTCGGAAAGTCCTCCTCCTGGATTCTCACCACCCCTCAGCTGCAAGGTCTCCCCAATCGATTTTCCACCTGAGAACTTCTCACCTCAGAAAATCGATTTCCTCAATCTCTCAATGTGTATTTCCAAATGAACCCCAAGCCTACTTTTCCTGTTGAGTCTTCAACGACCAAGATTAAGTCTCTAATCAATGGCTAAGATTAAAACATGACTTGATTTTCCTTCTAGATCATTCTCAGCCATAGTTTGATTAATACCCATTAATATTTTAATTTCCCTAAGTTTAGACTTAGGAACTCCATTAAAAATATTTATTATTTTAATAAAATACAAACCGGATGGAATTGCACCAAACGGTTTCTGGGTTCTTTAGAACTCATGTGCCTTAGCCTCTCCACCAATTTTGAAGGCTGTAGCACTTCCGATGCTACCAAAACTAACACTCCCTCTTAGCAAGCAAAGTGTTCTAGCAACCATGTCCACCTGCATGTTGATCTGTTTCTGAAGCACCTCCTTTCTGCACTGTCGCTGCCACCAACAATATGCTGCTATTACTGCTATACTACTTCCCATGACACTGCCACTACCACTTCTACATTTGTACTACAACTCGCTCTCAAATGTTGCATCTGCTATGCTGCAAGTACTGCCACTACAAACACTGCATCTGTATTGCAACTCAGTCGCTGAGAGAAGCAACTTAAAAACATCAAAAATTCGTTGAACTTAACTGTGTTCAGCACAATACAATGAATGTTGGACTCTTATTGTTGTTGTCCTTCTGAGCCGTTTGCGTTGCTACTGACTTCTGCACTGCTGCCAACCTTGCTTTGCGTTGATAAGTCTCTTGTCCCAAGCCACTGCACTATCCTCCAAACACTCCACTACATCATCTAACACTAAGTCCATCTCACTATTGCTGAATCTTGGGCTCCCGTAGCAAGGAATTGATCCAAGAGGTGGACTCCTCAAGGATCTTGCCCACATGTAGTCCTCCCGACTATAGGTCAATATCGCCCCATCTCCCTCATGGAGATGTGTGGGCACTCATGGAAAACACATCCTCATCTATCTTCACGGTTGCAATGTTTGGATCATGCTTCTCGTCCTTATCCTTTTGCTTCAAAGGAAATTGAGAGGCAAAGTTACCCAACTCACCATATCTGAAACATTTCACCTTCGAAATGTCCTTCTTCTGCTTCGGCTTCTATTGTCCCTTTGATGTTAGAGTTGTGTTTTCCTCCTCCTCCTCCATCTTTGAGCCACTCCCACTGCTGCCACTAAGGTTGACCTTCACTAGGTCTGTCCTTAACTCCTCCTGTTGAAGAGTTGCCCACATCTCCTCCCCTGAAGGTAGTTTTCCTCTGCCCAATATGCTTTGGACGAAAACTAGCCATTCATTCGAGACTCCATCAGGGCTATCCTCACCATCGCATTGGTCGAGGAGTGGACCCCACTGCAACACGTTGGTCTCTAGTGTCCTAAAGACGTCGAAGATAGAGGTTCACCCCTTCTCCCTTCTGCATCAAAGTCCGCTGCAATTTTTGCTCCGAATACATCTTTTATTGTTCGAAAGACCCTTCATACAGAGAAGACAAGGCTTCCCACATCTCTTGGGTTGTATCCTTGCCTTGCAAGTGTGGGACCATATGATCTCGAACTCCATCAAGAATCAACCTCTTTTCCTTCCCCTGCTCGACCTTGTATTTCTTCTTCTAATAATTGTTAATAGGAACAACCACAACACTTTTGACGTACGCCTCGAGATCGTATTCCTCCATAACAACTAAGATTTTGGTCTTCCATATGACATAGTTGGAGGCTCTATCCAACCTGTCCTGATCTCTAAGCCCATGCGATGCCATCTCACCCAATTGTCGAACTGACTCTTCTACTCACTACTCAATTGCTTAGCAAGTGAGAAATTCGAAATTTCTGGCAGAAAGTTCTCTGAGGAGAAAATCCCCCTCTACGTGTCTTCTTTCTTTTCCAATGGATTTCTGCCCCTACAGAAACTGTGCCCTTCAAGCACTGCACTAAGGCTCTGTGTCACTCCTTCTACCTCTGCAAAGTCACAAATTGGAAATTGTACCTCTTTGTCGTCTCATTCAAAGAGATATTTTCTTGGATCTGCTTCTCGGCAAGGACTGCGAAATCCCTTCAAGGAGATTCAAATCGCTGCCAAGTATAGCTTTTGGCCTCACTGCTCATAACCGGATCTGCTCTTCCTATTTCAAAATCAATGCTTTGATACCATGTGAAAATTCTTAGTCCAAGGAACCCCTACTACAACAAATCTGAATCTACTTCACCTACTTGGTTTTTTTTTTTAAATTACATTCATCAAGTTATTCTTCTAAATATTGAAACAAATTACTTCTGCAACCTACATTAATTAAATATTTGATCTCATGAAACAGAAAACAGAGCAAAGAACAAGACATATAGGAAACACTTATTTTTGGACACAATAGTCCTCGGAAAATTCCAATGTGGGAAAACCGATGCAGCAGTTCTAAGGGTTTATTATTATGTAGGAGAAATATTTGAATAAAAATCTAGGATGCTCATCTCGCAATTCTTTACAGAGAAAATACTAGCAAAAAATCTAAGTGAATTTTACCTAACTTCCTCCAGCAGAATTCTGGTTGATCCGACACAAGACTAGCTAACCCCGACTATTTCTGCGTCACCTCTTCTGCCCTCTACATCATCTTTCTCAGCAGTTCTGATAGTTCCAGTTGTTCCCAACAGTTTCGACTTTTTCCCTCTTCGTCAGCTTTCCCGGTTTTTCTGGCAGTTCCAGTTGTTCCCGACAGTTCTGGCTTCTGCCCTCTGTGTCAGATTTCCAGGATGTTACAATAGTTCCCGGCAGTTCCATCTGTTCCTGGTAGTTCCAACTGTTCCTGGCAGTTCAGTCTTTTGTGTGATAGGCAACTTTTCTACTATGTTGGCTTTCTCCATATCTTTGTCTATATTCTCCAGAAATTCCTCCTGGATTCTCACTACCCCTCAGCTGCAAGACCTCCCCAATCGATTTTCCTCCTAAGAACTTCTCCCCTTAGAAAATCAATTTCCTCAATCTTTGTGTGTCAAATGAACCCCAAACCTCCATTTTATACTTTCATGTTGAGTCTTCAATGGCCGAGATTAAGTCTCTAATCAACGACTAAGATTAAAACATGACTTGATCCGCCTTCTAGATCATTATCACCCATATTTTGATTAATACCCATTAATATTTTAATTTCCCTAAGTTTAGACTTAGGAACTCCATTAAATATATTAATTATTTCAATAAAATACAATCTGGATGGAATTTCACCAAACAATTTCTGAGTTATTTAGAACTCATGTGCCTTAGCCTCTCCACCAATTTTCAAGGTTGGAGTACTTCCGATGCTACCCAAAACTAACAGCGATGATCCCACTGATGTGCACTGGTCCCCGACATCCTGAAGCCTCATAAGGAAGGGGTCTACATGCTCCCCTTTCTACATCCTCGTGCATCTCAACATCTCCTCTAAGTACATCTTCCGTTTTTTTGAAATACTAAGAGGGGGGGTGAATCAATATTTCTTTTCAACTGTTACTTTTACAATTTAAATCAATTATATTTAGAACACAAACTAAGCAATAGGAATAAATACTTTTATTAATATAATATTTAAAATAAATCAAGTACAATATATATAGGGCCCCAACGCATTGCCAAGCACCAACTTGGTCTTTTGTGAGGCTCCAACCTCTAAGGAACCAACCCTGTCTTGTCAAGGCACCAACCTTGGATTTAAGAGCACCAATTCCAAGGACACCAATCCTTCCAATTGTGAGGCACCAACTCCAAGGGCTTCAACCCTATCTTGTCAAGGCACCAACCTTGGATTTAAGAGCACCAAATCCAAGGACACCAATCCTTCCAATTCTGATGCACCAACTCCAAGGGCTCCGATCCTATCTTTCAAGGCACCTACCTTGTTTGTTTGAGGCTCCAACCTTTAGGGCACCAACCCTCTGGGCTCCAACCCACTACTATATTTTGTCTAGATATGTTTGATAGTAATTCTCTACTCCCAAAATCTTCTTCATCGAATTCTGTCAATCTACAATTTCATTGTAGTCACCATGCTATATAATTAATGACAATCTTGTCTCATAGAATGTGTCACCATTGCTCTTCATTACACCCAAGCAAAATTGTCAAGTCACATCATGATGACTAACACAACATGGACTTCAATAGTCTTTACACAACTTCAATGTATCTTCAATGAAATGTACTAAGCTCTACACACACACAACTTTTTGTTTCAACCCTCTGTTCTAATTGTCGCGGTAACTGCTTCAGGAGTATGCTTCTCACTGTTCTTGTTGTCGCGGTCTCTTACTTCCCAAAAACAAACTCATAAACGCTTCAATGATGGTGCTGCCTAATGCACCCTTCATAGAACCGTTCTTCAGGTTGCATTCTTCGAGTCTTTCAAAGGCTAACCCAATCAACAGAGTTGCTCGTCCTTCGGCTAACTTTGGTGGAGGGGTCGGCTTGTACATGAGGTAGTATATTAAAATATACCGAAGGGCCTTTCGTTAATATTCAATCAATTATAACTAAGCCTTTTTACAGAAATCACATTATAGGATAGGCTATACCCATAGGAAAGTCCCACATGCCACGTCATGGCTTTAATCCCGGAATCGCAACTTCACAAGAATCCCGTAATCGCAACATTCAAATATCATCGATATTCACATATCACCCCGTAGTGAATGCGATATTTAATAAACTATTTTTAATAAGTTCTTCGGGTCCACAACTCTATCACAATCGGTAGTTTGACATCCTTTGAACTTTGCGATCACTACGGATGTGATATTTAATTAAGTCATGCTATAATGGTGTAGCGGGTCCGCAATGCTATCACAATTGGCGGTTTGGGGGTTTATCGCAATTAGTGGTTTGGCCGTGTCAACTCTTAATATTTGTGATGTGACTCCTGTCGAGGCAAACGTGATATAACATAACAATGTATTGTAATGGAACCATCAGGTCCACAATACATATTGCAATCGAAGGATTTGAATGTAACAAGGCTTTGTGATACATAACTTTCAAGCAGATGCGATACTGCATTAGGGTTAATACCGTAAACTGTTTCGGGTCCGCATTTATATCGCAATCACAGTTTTAGTGTGACCTTCCTTTAAGACTTGTGATGCGAAGGTTCTGATACAACAGATGCAATATTACAATAGGGCGCGTTATAATGGAACGATCAGGTCCGCACCTTATATCGCATATCGAAGGTTTTGGGTAGTGGCACATAATAGATCGCTAGTAAAGTCGCTGATATATAGTCACCAATGTGTTTTATTATGTGTTGGGGATTTTAATGGGTTTCCATGGTTTAATATTCCCTCCGGCTAACTCCTTTGTTAACATTATTTATGCTCCTTTGCTGCGTGTTCCTTTATGTTTCTCAGTTCTTTCCTTTTCTGTTGCGTGTTCTTCTTTGTTTCTCAGTTCTTTCCTTTTCCATTGCGTGTTCCTCTTTGTTTCTCAATTCTTTCCTTTTCCTATTTTCTCCTTTTGATGAACTTCTTCTTCTTACTCTTTGGCTTTCTCTTTTGATGACTTCCAATATCTTCCCTCCTCGACTTTCCTTCTTGGGTCTACTGCTCTTGTTGCTTCGCGGATTTGCTCTGCTTGGATTCACATCATCATTTGGTATCCCAAAATATTGCCATATTGACATCAATGACAATCTATATCAACAGGAAGATCCTTCGTATAGCGCAGCTAATGCCTCCCACATTTGTCGGGCAGTATCCTTGCCAGCTATGTGAGATACCACATTATCTCGAACCCCATCGAAAATGAACCTCTTAGCTCTCGCCATCTCCTTCTCATACTTCTTGAGTGGATCTACATCTATGAGTACAACTACCACACTATCGACATAAGTTTTGAGATCATGCTCATCTAGAAGGCGGGAAATCTTGGCCTTCCAGATCACATAGTTGGAGGCTTCGTCCAACCAATCTTGATCTCTCAACCCAACTGATGCCATCTCTCCTGAAAAATTCAAACTGCTTTCTCTTCTCCTCTGTGCAGTTGATGCCATATCTCCTGAAAAATTCGAACTGCTTCCTCTTCCCCTATGCGCAGTTGTTGCCCAGCTATTCGCACTCCCTTCTGGAGTGAGAAATCCTGCACACAACTACTGTTACTATGCTAGGAAAATTTAAACTTCTTGGCTAGCAGTTCTTTGAGGAAGAAATTCCCTCAATATATGAAACTTCTCTCCTTCTGACTCTATTCTGCCAGCAGCTGCTGCAAAATAATTGTCCCAGCTGAAGATCTGCTCTGCAAGGAAAAATATGTTGCTTCCTTCTGCCTCTGGAAAGCTTTGATCTGAAAATCAAATTTCTTGATCGACTCACTCAAAGGAATCGATCTTCCCTCAAAACTTCGACCTCCTCGGCCGAAGGATAGCACTGCCCTAGAGGGTTTCGAATTGCTGCCTCTGCAGTGATTTGAAAATCCTCCTTCCTTCTGCTTTTGATCTCTTCTGCTTATGATCTGTCCTCTGATACCACCTGAAAATCGATGACCCAATTCCTACTACAGCAAACTGATGATATTTCTCCTATTTGTTAAATTACTTGAACAAATTACTTGCAATTTTCTACAGCAAATATTGAAATACATACACTTCAACCTGCACAAAATAAAATACTGCGGAAACTAAATACTGCACTGGAGAAAAATAAACACACATATATATTGTTGTTTTTGGACAAATTTCTCCGGAAAAAACCCACTGTGGGAAAACCAATGCAACAACTAAGGGTTTTATTTATTATGCAATGGTAATCTGAGCACAAATCATTAGATGCCCAAACTAGCAATCTAATACAAAAAATAAACTAGCAAAGATTTAGTGAGAAAAATCTCACACTGTTACTGGCAATCCAACACTGAACAAGCTAGAAGTCTAGCCCCACGCTGCCTCTACACAACCTCTGCATCAACCTACGCAAATCGACATTACAATCTGTGGGATCTGTGTCACATCCTCCTTTGATCCCCTATTGGTTGGAACTTCGACCCTCTAGCCCTTCAGTCTCATACCCCGGCTTCTGGCCCTAGAATTTGACTTTCCCAGTTGAATCTCGGATTCCCTCTGAAGCTTTGCACTGCCTCTCTGAACATCTCTCTATCTTCTCTGCCTTACACTCCCCGGATATAGAAAACTCTCCTCCCGTCTACTATCCCTATCCCTATCCCTCTCTCACTGCTTCGACTTTACTAAGTCACTTCCAGCAACTCACAACTGCTACTCAGGAAATCGACTTCCCAACAAAATCGAACTACATAGATGTGTTCTCCAAGTGCCCATCGAACTCCTTATAATTTCTCATTGGAGCACCAACGGCCAAGATTAAAACATAATCAACGGCTAAGATTAGCTAGGAGTTGATCCTCGTCTTCTAGAAGATTCACACTAGATTTAATTAATACCCTATAATTAACCAGGTTTCCTAAGTTTAGACTTAGGGAACCATTTAAAAAGGTTAATTATTTTAATTAAATCATCTCTAGGTGGAATTTTCCCAAACGATTTTTAGGTATTGGAGAATGCATGTATCTTAGCCTCTCTGCAAAATCTCGAGGCAAAAGCACATCTAATGCTACAGAAATCAACACCTAATGGCCCATGGATTTAGGAAGAGCACTACTTGGGAAACCCTAATTGAGATCACATGGTCCCATTTTCCCCATTCCATACTTATCACATCCCTTCATAAATTATGTGCCCAATACTCCACCTCTCATCTTTAGGTCCACTTAATCATGGGTCCACTAGTTATTTTGCACACCCCCTCCCCTTTTCCACGTATATGGGTTGGGCTTGGATATTTTTCCCCAAAAGGTTGATGCAACTAAAAGAAAAGAAAAGAGCATATCAAGGACATAAGCAAGAAACAAAAGAAAGAAAATTATAAAATCCAAAAGATGGTCGAGACATTAACATTAACACGTGTGAAAAAGCCAAGCATTAGCTCTACCCCTTATCATTATGGTTATCACCCGATTCTTGAGGCCAATGTTGCCCTATCACATCATGGAAAGGAACCCTTACACATCCCAACCCTTGGTGGGCAATGAACAGGCCCACCACTAAGGTGGTAACCACTACTACACATCATTCAAAGCATGCTCTAATTCCCTAGAGCTTCGCGCAACAATACAAAGAAAATCAAGAAAAACAAAAGGTAATAAGAGGGGTGGAAAAACAAAGGTCAGGGTAACTCAAGCATCCATGATTGCTCCCTCCTCACATTTGTACACCCACAATGTGGAATTCCTCATCATTCCCACCCCTTTGACCATGGCATTGGACACTGAGACCCATTTTCTCCTATGTTCCATCATTATTCACATGACACCTATTGATTGAAGGATGTTCAAGGGAGTTGTCTTTCCCCTTAGTGGTTGGGAACACCTAATAAGGTTGTCAATTAGCCAATCCTACTTGGGGAGGTAACACTATTACGTGATCAAAAAGCCAAATTTGAAAGGGAAGCCTTGTATGAAGTGTCATTTTTCCTTGATTAACAAGCTTTGTCCACTTAAATGCACTAATGATTATTGCACCTAATGGTGAAGATGCAACGCTATATATTGTGTGTGATTGGAAGGTGGTTTTCATGGGTTGGGCAACTTAATTGGGGCCCAAGACCACTAGAGGAGCATACGACACCCTACAGGTGAAGCGTTGAGAGCCATGGGACTCTCGTCACTTGCAAAGCATCATTCATGTCCAGGGGCACCCTCAGCACCTCAACAAGCTTGCACTTTGCCCCATATTATTCACAAGATGATGCACTTGGACCAGCATGCCCCATCCAACTTAGCAGTGATCAGATGGTTTGGCAATTCAGCCAAGGCCCAAATTAGGTTTCTCTCACCCTTTGAGGCATGGGAGTGTTAGCATCATCCTTAGATCCCTCAATGTTGGAGCAGAACTAGGCTCTTTCACCACCAGTTAACCCATGAGACCATCCTTTGTGCCCCAAACTCAAAATTGGGGACCACAAGATGATTTGCATGGAAGTTTAGGGGCCAACCCCTAGACCTTGATCTTTGGAGTAGTCTACAATCCTTTTGAAACTAAAGGAGTCCAACACTTTTGCGGAGGCCTATGCATGCATGACATCAGAATTTTGGTCGTCCTATGGGTTAATTATTATGTTTTTACATTGGCTATAAGGTCGACTTGTGATCTTACCTAGCATTTTTCCATTATTTTATTATTTGAGTGGCTAATAAGCTAAAATTAGACATCATTGGGCACATATATATTAGGGATACCTCATCTGATCTCTCTCATCATCAAATTTGTGAATTTCAGACCTCTTAGAAATTTCACACTTGCTTCTTGTGGGTGGATTGAAGATACTTGGATACAGTTTGACATTTGAAAGCCTACTTTTGGATATCCTTTGGAGCTATTCTTGGTCTAATGGATGGATATATTGCATGTTATCTTGTAAGTGGATCTTGTTGTTGAATATCTAATTCTTAAATGGAACTATTGATTCTAGATTAGATCTTATGCCCTAATTTGTCGAAAATCAATTTAATGAAGAATATCTAGATGAATGTTGTATGCATTACTCATCATTGCATGTAATGAATGTTCTTAGTGGTGACCTCTTTGTAGCTCTCCATGAAACTTGATTTTACCAATGAGTGGGTAAATGCCAGAATTTTGATAGCTTGGGCATCAAATTTCAGCTTCCTTGGGAACAAATTTGGCTTATCTTAAGCATCCTAGGCACTAGTCCAATCACTTGGTGATCAACCCTAAATTTTCTCCATAATTTTCTCTTCTCAAATTCAATCCTTTTAATGCTAGGAAGGAGAATCTAGTGCTTAGAGTGAAATTTTAGGGAGGACTTTTGGTGGTTTGAGAGCCTAAACATAAAGAGGTAGGTCTTGACTACATGACCTATCACTTTGGTGGGTATCCACTCAAATTTCATCCATAAAATCTCTTGCCCTAGGTGTTTCCCTAAGAAGGAAACCCTAGTTTCTTCTCCCTCAACTTGAGGACTTTCTTGAAGGATTCATGAGCCTTGTAATTGTTGGAATCCATCACAAGGAACCTTTTATCTTTGGTCTTCACCTTTGGAACTCCCACTATGGTCAAATACATCAAACCCTAGGTCTTGAACCCTCCTTTCTAGGGCTTTTCACAAAAAGTGAATTGCTTCTTGTGTGAAGCCTTGAACTTTGATTATGTCTCCCTTTGAATGAGGCTTATTGAGATCATTGTGCACCTCATCCATAGCTTATCTATTTCAAGTGATCTCATCCTTACCAACACTCCTCCCATCAATGAAAATCCATAAAGAGCAGGGGATTTTGGTTGAGATGGCATTGGACCTCTAACCCCATTGTTAGCATGTAGTCTAGCTTGTTGCCTTATAGGGTTTCCCTCTCCAAATCCTACTGAATTTTGTGGTAACAAGCTTTACGGTCATGCTCCAATATCTATTAGGCTTATCTTCAATATGAGACCCCTTGACCGGTTATATTTATGTTTTCAAGGAGGAGATCCCAATGAAGGGCCTGGAGCAATCAAAGACCCAATCCTTCCATCAACTGCTCATTGAAGTTGCACCTTTCCAATTATGCAAATTTTACTATGTTTCTCTTAAACGTGGTTGGGAAGAATGAATGGGATCCTCCCCACCCAAGTTCAATTCTCGTAAGTAACATGATGAAATTTGATGTAATGGATGGAATATATATTATTTCTCATATGGATGTATGGATATTTATCTGTGAAAATAAAAAACAACAACTAAGCTTATCTTAAACATGAAACCCTTTGACCACCAGAATCTCTAGAGGAACCCCAGTGAAGGGCTAGCAAATATTCCAGACCAGATTCTTCCATCAACTGCCAATTCAAGTTACAACTTTTCTATTTTGTAAATGTAACTGAATATGAAATTCATGGCATACTAAACATGCTATATTCTCAAGTGATTAGTTTTAAGACTGCAAAAACATTATTCCAAGAAAGACATGTTTCAATTTTCTTTTTGTAGTGTTACCAAATTCATTTATATGCAGACGATTACTAAAAATCTTGTTGTGGTACTTTACGTTATGAGAGTTAGTTTACGTTATGATTGCAAAATCTTTAACAGAATGTTTTCGTCCTTTCTTGCAAAATAATGGAAGAGGACTCAGGTATGATCAATATGAACAATCTTATAATATTACTTACAAATCCTTCAAAGAAAATAGGAGAGAAATATCTGTCAAATTTTATTTCTTTCATAGAAACGCGAAATCGTCCCGTATTCTTTTTTCTCAAACAGATTAGCATTTCATAATTTCCAAACAATTAGTTTGGTATTTCAGAATAGTTAGGCACACGTTGACAATCTTGTATCTGCAATGTGGTTGAAGTCAGTATAATACACTCATGAAAGTCTTCAGTCTCAATTATTTTCTTGAACCAAGAAATGATTAGAAGCAAGATATCAAATTGTAAACTTAAGCATCTAACAGTCTGAACACAGCGAGACAACTTACTCATGAACAAAGAAATCTTACATCCTACTTTCTTTGACATGGTAGATGTAAATGTCACCAATCTAGCACAACATTGTCTCACAAGACAGCCTACCCCATTATTCAAATATGATCTCCTTGTGTAGGTTTAACTCGATATTAAATAATAGTTCAGAGTAACATTTGATGAATTAGTCTGCAGCTGTTATATAATCAATAGCATCCTTGCATATGCCAGTCATACTAGCTTCTGGTCCATGCACCTGTAAATCAAAGACTTGTCAGTACAAAAAATCCTGTAACTCTTGAGCAAAGTTCATAGAGAAGAAATTTTCAGCATATAGCAGCAAGGCATTCAACAGGTATTGGTGCCTTCTTCTCTTAGAAAAAAAAGAGTTCAATGGCACCAAACAAATTCTTGCATAAGGAAAAGCATCCACATAGAGAAAAAATGTAGAAACTGTAGCATCCTCATTTATTATCTCACATGACAAAATAGACACTTCGGGTAAAGAGCATCAACACATTCAGACACCTAACCACAAGCAAAGATACAAACCTATGGCAGGTAACTGCCATGATAAATGGAATGACTTGCATGGTCCAAGAAAAGATGAAAATATTGCAATAACAAAGACACTATAATGTTCAGAAATATCAATATACTAGATATTATCATGGCCACATGACCTTTGTTCACTGTAATTGCCATAGTGTTAACCCCTAGATTTTCCCCCTTGCAAAGCTGGACAGTTAGTGACCAGCACATTTCATTAGGCTGGAGGTTCGAGACATATTCAGATATAGTTTTCCTTGAGTCAGTGTTTGGTACCCATGGAGTTCAGCTAGCATTGATTCAATGATGTCATGGTGTTTCAGATACAGTTTTTGCACAGATTTTCATGACATAGAAAATAGTTACCAGTTTTAGCAGTTCTACCTTTTTAAGAGACAGAATTCAGATGTTTGCATGGCAGTATTGATTACGTATTTGGAGTTCTCATGAGTTCAGGATTCCGATGAGCCTTTTTCAGATTACATGCATGGCACTTTGTGGCAGTTCCAATTCAGAGACTCGCATGTCAATTGTGATGATATATTTGGGATCGTGGCAACCTCACGATTCCAATGAGATACTTCCAGGTGACATGCAAGATGGGTATATTTTTAGCAGGGTTTTCATGTCAGATCTGGTCACATATTTCTACTCCTCACTGAAAATTGAGTCCAATGAGGTGGTTTCATAGACAAGCGAGATATTTCTATTTATAACAGGTTTTGCATGTCCATTTGGATGGTGTATTCGGACTCAGTGAAAACCGAGTCCACTGAGTATGATCTTGTGGACATGCAGACAGTTTTCTATGTTTAGCAGTGGTCATGCAAGGGTGACACGTGGCAGCCTATGGTGATGACATGCAGTAACATATGGTTGTGACACATGGTAGATTGTTGAGGTGACACATGGCAAGATTTGGACACATGCATGAGTTGGAGTGAGGTGGCGAGTCATCTAAGTTGGACTGGGTGTGTCAGTGAGTTATCTCAGTCGCTTGAGTGGGTCAACTGCACACTACAGGTATGCATGCATGGGTCTAGGAGTGACTTGGCATCTTCTTGAGTTAACTATTAAATTATGCAACTACAGTCAAATTCCATTTTGGACAACTCATATGATGGAGATGATGATAGCATTGAATTCCTCTTTTAGAGAGAACCAAAATCGACCTAAAGATCACTCAAATTGGATAAGGGAAAGTGTACTTATGAAGGAAAGCTCACATATGCACATTTGGACAAGGTCAGCCCCAAAGCAAATTGGACACCCATGGAAGCCTATAAATACAAGTGACCTCAAGCTCATTTGGACATCACCAAGCATGTTCTTCTTCGTTGATTGGTTCGCACAGGTCTGAGGCTGGGACGACAAAAGAAGTTGGCAAAGGTCTGAAATTACAGGGTCCGAAGCTCACATCTGTTTTAGGGTTTTGGGTTACAGTGATTGGCTTGCCACCGAGTAGATTTGGCCACAGTCACAGGGATCACAAGCTCAAGGGAGTGACTAGAAACCTTCAGTCGCACGCATAGCTCCTCATCCATGCGACCAGGAAGTTTGACTGAGTTTTGAACTTTGACCGCAACTAACCACACACAAAAAATGTTGTCTCTGAAATATCTTGACGCAGGAATCATATTTTTTAATGTGATTGGGTTATTGGATGACACTATATTAAGCTCATTGTACTCTGCTAAACATTTTATGACAATCTAATAAAAGAAGATTTTTCAAAGGGTTTTCCCCCTTGTGGGGCTTTTCCGGTGTCTCCTGTTGTTGTGTTGATTGTCTCCTTTGTCATTGTTCTATCTTCAATCACTGGTGATGAATGGAAAGACTAATTGTATTTGAAAAGATCGCTAATTGAAGTATTGAATTGGGCTAAAGTAATTGATATAGCATAGAACAATTTGAAAAATTAACATTAACTACGTCACATGCATGCAAGGAGGAGACTACAAGGTTTTCTCCCTAGTTAACTAAATGCATGCATTCTCTTTTTAAGACTTTGCTTTAGCCTAACTCTCCCTCTCTAGTTCAAGTTCAGTTGGACTAGAATCATTTCCTCTTCACCCATGCACATGGATAGTTCATCTCCACATTGCCTTAGTTCATGATGAAACCTAACTCCAACATATCACTCCTCACTCTTCTTCATACCTAGTTCACTAAAGTGCATCCCAGTAGGACTAGTGTGCATTGGTTTCTTCACTCTAACTTGATCTCGCTTCACTCCCTCTCTCTCCTAGAGTCCTAGTCAACAGTGTGCATGGGTAGTCCACTTATAAGTTGACCGAATTCACATTGATAATTCAAGAGACATCAGATTGTGTTGACTCAACTATTCCCTAGTCTAAATTAGAGCACTTGACACTTTAGTCTTCTTTGGGATTACACGATCCACACTCACTTGGACTAGGAGCAGTTGCAATTTGATGGCCAGTTCACTCATCAATGCACATAGAGTACTCTTGCATGAGGGGTTTGAACTCTCTCTTTCCCAATGCACATAGGATGAAGAGATCACTAAATACAAGTGTTGGATTTTGGCTCAAGGTGGATCTTCTTCGACAACAACAAATTACTGCTTTCTTTCTTGATTTCTCTTTCTTTCTCTCTTCAAGCTTCTATACCCTTGCGCAAGGCCATCACTGACTTGGTTCTGTAACAGCCTTCTTGGTGCAACCAACCTCCTAAATTTTGCAGAGTAAAGCTCCATTTTGATCTAATCTATCTCTCTAAGTTTGTCGACATTTTGATGATTTCTAGTGCAATGTTGTAGAAGTTATAAGCCTTTTCTTTGGTTAAAAATTTGCCAATTAAAGTGCTTTCTTTCTTTTTTATTTTGTCTTTTAAAAGCCAATGCCAGATATAATTCCACCACTTTAAACACAAATTATTTTATAATGTCTTTGACCATTAAATTACTAGCCAAAAACAACAATTGCATGCATGTTTTACATGTTTTTTATACATTTACAGGAGGAACAGTACATGCAAAGCTGGGAGAACACCCTGTGGTTGGCAAGCACCAGCGCAAATGGAGAGATGTTTGCATCTAACACAAAGGGTGAATTTTTCTATACGTTGCATTGAGATTTCTCATCCTAGAGCTACCAAGTAATCCATTTTCTGAGAGGGCAAAAATCAGTGCCAACACATAGTTAATGATATCATTAACATGCTTACACTATGGACGAAGGATGGTCTCTAGAGTATTCTAGATATATAGTTAATAATATATCGTAAACATGCTTACACTATGGATGAAGGATGGTCTGGTCTCTAGTGTATTCTAGATATACCCAGCAGATCTGGAAATCACCCCCAAAAGCATGGATCAAAATAAACCTTGATGAGGCTACCAAAAGGTAACCCTAGAAAGTTGGAGCTAGGTAGTAGCTAGAGACAACCAAGGCAAGTTTTTAGAAAATGATGCTCAAAACACTGGTACGAATGCAAATAACCAAGCAGAAATAGTCGGACTAATGGAGACATTAAACTTGGACTAATTTTAAATTATAGAAAAGTAATCTACAGAAGAGATTCAAAAATAATTAATGATTTGTTGAGGTCACTGTTACCCACCACCAGTGCGTGAAACCCATAGAAGAAATTTTTCTCCTAGATTGTCTTCAGCCAGCAGCCCCTTGCAATCCCCAGATAGCTCAACATGCCACCATCTTTGCCACCTAAGCCAACTATGATGTACCCTCGCCCATTCTATCATGATCGTTTGTTTGAAGGTGGGCCTTCCAATCCTGAAGGTATAGCTTTTCTTTATGTAATTGGGTATTTTTGCTTCCTTATTATGGACACATTTGGACATGGATTAGTGAGGGGATTCTGCAGAAAGAATGGGCTTGGTTTATACTCGTCCCCTTGTCGAATTTGGTGCAAGGTTACTTGGGAACGGGAGCGAAAACGGGAGCGGGAGTGACATTTTCAGAAGCTCCCCGTTTGGGAGCGATTCAGGGAGCGATTTTTTATATAATATATATATTTTTTATATTTTGATGCATATATGTCAACAAAAGCATGTAGAATGATGAATTAGATATAAAAAGCATAAAAAAACATAGATTGAACCATATAACAACAATCATCTAGAAGTTATAATCTTCATCAACCACATCCACAAGTTAGCAACATAGTGACATACAACATATTGAGTCTCATGATTCATCAATCTTAAAGTTTCAAGCTTTCAAAATTCAATATATAACATTTATCATCATTGATCACCAAAGTTGTATTTGTAAGCTAAGTGTAACCATTACAACAAATAATATCTAACATGAAATGAAATGTTATAAAATGAAATTAAATGAAACAACTTTCAACTTTCATGAAGCATCATATTCATAATTCATTAACAATGAGTTATAATTGCCAACTTCAAACTTCAAACTTAAATTGTTATATATTGTTTACATAAAATATCATAATAAATATGAAAGAGTCAACAATTATAAAAACTACTAGAAACTAGAAAAAACAAGTAAATCTATTGTCTATCGCTATTGCTTGGGCCTCTTGCCGCCACGAGACCTATATTCAAAAATGGTCAACATTCTCTGTTTCCAGATGTTATAGTTTGTGTCATTAAAGCGTTGACTACCTTCCAACATTAGATTGGTTAGTGAAGCCATCTGTTTGTTTCCCAAGAAAGTAATAAGGAGATCCGACTAATTTGGACAGAATCTGACAGATGCTGGTATATATAAAAAATAACCCGAAATTGTTCTTTTAGAAAGAAATACCAAATGTTGCTTCTACCACACAGGATCGAACTTTGAGAAGCACAGTTTTACTTGAGATAATCACTGAAAAAATTTCTGAGTTTGTGCTACCACTTCTGAATAATGGCCACAAAACTAATATCTCATTGTTTGATAGCTGCCCAACTGTACGTTCTTTAAAAAAATTCCACAGCACTATAAATAAATACTACTATGCACCATAAAAATCTGGAAACGAGACTCGGCCTAAATACCCAAATTTCTGAAAGTGGCTCTCTTACTTACTGCTGGAAATTGATCCAGGTGTAATGAGAACGACTCAGCCAAGAAATAAACCAAGTGTAATGGCACTAACCTTGGTATCCACGATGGATTTGGTGGCGGCTCCGTTGACTTTTGCCGCAGAGAAAATAGACGCAAATATACGCAGTTGGAATATCCCAACGATGCTGTCACGCGGGTGATCACAAATATAACTCACGTTACGTATAACAGGGTTCCGTTGCCACCCGATGCACGCCAAAATACCAGATTACCGCTCTACACTCCCAACCAACGTAAGATTGCCACCCGATGCATGCCAAAATACCCGATGCACGCACACCAAAATACCCGATGCACGAACAGGTGGGAAGAAGTGAGTACTCACCGACAGCAATGAAACAATTCGGGAGTCTAATATCGAAGAGTCACAATCTGCAACTGGACAGGACAGTTTCGACTCCCCCAGGATTTCTCACGGGTAACTGTAACAGAGCGATTAGCCAGCGCCAAAATGAATTACGTATAAAGGTATATTTGAGTTTCGAACCGGTCAGTGCCACCGTCGTTTTACCAAGTCCGAGCCCAGCGCCGCCATCGATTTAGCAAGTGTTGGAATGTTGGGATCGAAAAAATCAAAGAATCTCGATGTACTTTGTAAGGTTGGCAAATACGACAGAAATGGCACACGTTGTGTGTAGATGCGCGAGTGGTTTGACTACCAAAATCACACTTTCGTACCCTGGGCAAACTGAATCGATTCCAACATCGATACCAGCAGAACGGAAGTGGCGGAAAGCGTTGTGAGAGCTATGAGATCCCTAGCGCTACACAGATTGCAGCGACGAAAAAAAATTTAAACCAGCTGAAGAATTCTTTCGAAGGATCCACTTCTGTATCGAGATAGACGACTGTAAGCTTTTATCACAGTGAGCAGAGCCGAAGCTAAGACTCAGTGAAGGCTATCTGGCTTACAGAGGGCTCGACCTTAGAAAGGAATGACAGAAAGAACTCAAGAGATTAGAATGCAAAGAGAATAACTTCTCAATAAATCTCTTTTTCTGGCTCTGATACCATAAAACAGTGTGAAACACGCATATGGATTTCCAAATGAATTAATTAATTGATTGAGCAACAATACTCAGTAATAATACAGAGATATTTACAAAGATAGAAACATCAAGTTTCTATGTAAAGAATTAATTTCATCTAAGGAACTGCTAAAAGAATAAAATTAGCAACAGGTAAAAGAATGAGCATTAAACTAAAATAGTATTATTCTAATAACTTTGCAGTCCCTTACTCCCTGCTGTATGGTCCTTCTTCTTCGTATTTCTTTTCAGCACTAAATAGCAGATCCTTTATATCACTGTGCTCTCCTGAAGTGACCTTAACCTACCTCAGAGATGGGAAGTAGGTACAGACCTAAAACAGAGAGCCCTTATTACTGCGCTAAAATCCCTTTGTTCTTTGTTGAATAGCCTCTTCCTTACGCACCAGAATGCAAACTTTTTCTCGTACTTCAATCTCAAAACTTGACCAAATTGATTCCACTAAATGAGGCTACAGTTCCTCCTTTATATAGGGATTGTCTCCTTCTTCTAGGCCGACTTGACTTCTATGGGTAGGCCGACTTTGTCAAGGGGTATATTCAATCATACTTGAGCCGACTTCTATGGAGCTTCTTGACAAGGTCTTGGAGCATACAATTACTTCAATAAATTGTTCTTTTCAAGTGTAACAACACTTCAAATACATGACTCTAAATTATATATTTATGACAAGATGACAAATCCCTAAAGACATCAAGAAGAATGCTTTGACCTATAAAAACTCCTTGCTCACGAAATCCATGAGGAAAGCATTACAAAATACATTTTATTATCTTTGTCTCTTCATTACATGGATTTATAATTACTTAGTCAATATGAAGACCGAACCTAGTTACACTTTCTTCAACACTTTCTAGCTATTGTTCTATCATCTCGGCCCTGTTGAGAAGCTAATTATTCATGTTTTAGAGTTGTTTGGTGGGCTTGTCACCAAAGTGATGTTATTTTGCACATTATTTTATTGTAGGGGCCTCAATAGGCTAAATTAGGCCATTCGAATTGCTTAAAGGCTCATATAAATACAAGTGAGCCTCATTGTAACATTCATTATCACTAGGATTTACATTTGTCTCTCAAAAATAATTTGGACTTGCAATTTGGACGAGCTTTTGGAGCTTTAAATGAATTTTGATGTTTGGATTAACTTTGCACTTCTTCTTGGGGCATCTATTTGCATGTTGGATGGATGGAAATACTCTTTCTTTGACTTGTAAGTGCTTTATGATGCTTATTTAATATTTATGTCATAATAAATGTCTAATGCATGGAATCTTCTCTTGTTGTGATTGGATATGCCCTAATTAATGCGAAGTTGCTTGGAGCATTGAAAATTGTTGGGATTTTGCATGTGTTTCTCATTTGACAAAGATTTAGGGAATTTTCCAAGGGAAATAATTGTATAATTAGGTCCTTGAAACTCCATCTTGACATCATATTGGAAGTATAAAATTCATGAGGGTTTTATTTGCCATCTTCTAATAAGATAGTAAGGTCCCTCAAGGTCTCCTTGAAGCATCAAAGTTGCATTTGTCAAGGTTATTTGACTCCATTTCTCCCAAAAAGCAAGGCACTGATCCATAATCCTTTGTTGATCACTCCCAAAACCTTTTAGGTCTCTTCTTCAATTTCAGCCCTAACCCTAGACGGCCTAGCTAGGGCATCCAACAAAATCCATTTGAGCCATCCTCTTGTAGAGCGAGTTGGTGAGGAACAACGTTGGGGTGTCTCCTACTAGCCCTCCAAGTTTTAAGCCATTCCCACAGTCAGTTTGTGAGAAACACTACACCCTAGCTCCAAAATTGTTTTGGCTTAGGTCTTTCTCGCTTAGCGGCCTTTTAAGGGGTCTAGTGTGCTTGAAAACTCAACGGAAGTTCATCTATATTGATCCCTCTTTTCTCCCTTACTTGACCTAGGCATTTGATTGAAGATAGCCTTAAACCCTAGGCATTGTTTGGGTATCCTTGGTCTCTTTGTGGTCCCATTCATTATATGACAAACCATCTTACAAAAGCTAGAATACAGATCATTTTCCTTTCCTTGGGAAGTCTTGATCCAAGCATATCCATCATATTGATCCATCTTTACCTAGGTCTTGACATTCCCCAAATAGCCTTTCTAGGAGAACCCTTTAACTTGCTTTTGAAGCAACGAAGCCTATTATTTAAGCCTCTCCTATGAATGGCCTTTGGAAATCACATCATATCTGATCACTGATCACATCATTCTAGTGATTTCCATCATACTAGGACTCCCATCGGTGAAAGTCTGTAAAGAGTAGGGGACATAGACTGAGGTGACAGTGGGCCTTTGTCCCAAATTGTTGTTGTTCCCTCTTATCATTTGCCTATTCACTAGGCCTGCTAGTTTGTGCAACATCTTTGGCGTCGTTGTTAGGGACACGAGACGTGTGTCTTGTTCCCTTACGACAATACCAGCATATCATTTTTGGCGACTCCATTCGAAGAATAAAAGCCCTAGTTCTTCATTGAACTCCAATGTTAGTCCTTGTAGGGTGAAGCAAGCATCTCTTTAGGCATTAAAATTCACCCTGGAGACTCCACATTTGTTTTGTATGCAAAATCATGAAAAATGGCCCATAGTCAAAAGAATGTTATCCCTCCATCTCCCTATGATAACCTTGATCCTAGAGAAGTTCTAAGTCTACTAGAACTAAATGGATGGATTAAGAATTGGTTGCCTAGGTTCAAAGGAAGCCACTATCAAGATACTAATGTCCACATTAATGACTTCTTTCCGATGTTAGCCCCATTGAGGATTGAGAATGATGACACAATTATGATGTTATTTGCTTTATCACTTGAAGGTCAAGATAAAGTTTGGTATGATAGTCTCCCTCTTGAAAGTATCACTGATTATGATAGATTTGAAGATAGAGGAGAAGCCCCTTGCCTACGAGGACCCAGCAGCAGAACCGCGCCAGGCATCTCCCCGAGAGGCGGCCCATGATCGTTAGATCACGGAGACAACACAATGAGAGGCAACCAGTGCCCACCGTTTCAAACCAGCAAACCTTACTAAACTATCCACAGTTCTCCTCTCTCGACCTCGGATGTTAGGAGAATCGGACTCCCACATTCGCGTCCCCAGCGTCTTCTTCACCAGTGATCCTGCGACGCAATCTAGAGATCAGTCGGCGAGGCCGGGATCGGAGCTCCATACGCTCTTCCCGACCCGCCTCGTTTTTATTTCCTATCTTTCTTTCAGTATTTGTTTTTCTGAGGAGACCATTTGGTTCTCTTACTGGGCACGACCCCTTTTTGTAACCGACAGTCCCTTTGACCTACTTTGTGGTCATTCGTTGGACATTAATAAAATTATCTTATCTTATCTTATCTTATCTTAAAAAGATGGGGTGGCATCCCAATTAAAGAAAGTTCTCTTTATGACCAAGAGAAGGAAGTTATTCTTCTATAAAGTCAAGAAGAACCCTTTCTATATGATCAACTTGAATCAAGTGATGAAATAAGTAAACTTGAAGGGGATCTTAATGAGATTTTCGATGAGGGGTGCACCTTGAAAGATGAAGTTGTTGGGTAGGATAGTATTCCTCTCGTTACATGCGATAAATCCCTTGGGAAGGAGTCCTCATAGTTTAGTAATGAAGATGATTTTCAGGAAAATCATGATAAACAAACAAGTGAGAAGTCCACGGAAGATCCTTGGACTGCGGATATGGGAATTGGGTGTGAATATGGTATGAATGAAATCCCCCTTGAAGTTCACAATGATGACCATGACAAAGTGGGGCCTCTCATTCAAGAAAGAGGGATAGGGAATATGGCTATTGTGGACCCCTGCAAGGTTGATATTTCTGATTTCTTCCACATAAATGAGGGAAAATGGGATATTGACCATCATTTTGACAATGACCCTATTTATTGTTGATTTGTGGTCAGCATCGGATGTGCTCTAGCCATGAAAATTGGTGGAGAGGCTAAGGCACATAAGATCTCCAAGGCCCAGAAATCGTTTCGGGAAATTCCACTCGGTTGAAGAGATATTAAAATAATTAATATTTTTAATGGGGTTCCTAGGTCTAAACTTAGGAGAATTAAAATATTAATGGGTATTAATATAAAACTAGGTGAGAATGTTCTAAATGACATGGATCAAGCCAAATTTAATCTTAGCCGTTGATTAGGGATTTAATCTCAGCTGTTGAAAACTCAACAGGAAAAGTATAAGAGGAGGCTTGAGGGTCAATTGGAGATACACCAAAAATTGATCAGTCAGTGCAATTTTTTGGAGCAGGGTTTTGCTGAGAGAATCGAGCTAGTGATCTGTTGCAGAGAGGGGCAGTTTGGCACAAGGCCAAGAATGCATAGCAGAGAGGTAGAGATAGTGCCAAAGAGACAGCGCAGAGCCTGCGAAGGCTGACACAGAGGCAGTTGGGAGCTACACAGAGGCTGAAGAGGCCAGCGTGGATGACACAGAGGGTCTGAGAGTTGATGCAGAGAGCCAAGGGATTGATGCAGAGGCTTCAGTAGCTGCGCAGAGGCTAGCAGAGTTGACGCAGGGTCAAGAGGCAGCGCCGGGAGATTTTTCGTGGAGCAGACTAAGTGCTAGTGAGCTGGGAAGGGTGACACAGTCCCTGCAGAGTGACGCAGAGCAATAGAGAAGCTTGGAGCAACTTTCGTTGTCTAGCTAAGGAGTTGTTGTAGTTGCTGTGGGATCGATCATCCGATGACTGATCAACCGAAATATTTGTCTCTGAGGAGAGGTACTTCTACCAAGGGCATTCTCTGTTGGGTGAGCCATTTCTGGCACCCTAGTTGTATTCAGAAACTACATAACAATAAAACCCTCATATCTGTTGCATCGGTTTTCCCACAATGGGTTTTTCCGGGGATGATTGTCCAAAAATAACAATGTCCCTTATGTGTTCGTCTCAGTTATTTCATCTGTTAATCTGTGTATGTGTTAAGGCTGCATTTGTGTTTATTTTCAGTATTTATATTTATAAATAACTTGTTAATGAAAATAACAAGTAGCATAAAATAAACCAGATAATGCAATAGGGTTTTCCGACGTGTCAGACTTAGAAATTTCAACATTTATGATATCAACAACGAAAATGAGATTGAGGATGGTTTTTCCTTTCTCCAAGGCATTACTCATAATGACATACTTATTCACACCAGTGAGAGGGAGGATCATTGTTTTCCCATACATGAAGAAGGTTTGTGGGAAGTAGACAACCCCATTTATGATGCCGATGATAACCCTGAGAAGAGCCACACTTTCCCTTACCTTCTCCAAGATCCCAATGACATAGCTACATTATCCATGAACCCTTGATTCACCCTTTCTCATACCATCACTAATATTGATGAACCCTTTCCCCCTCTCAAGTATGATGTTAAGGAAGATCCACTCATTAGAGGTATCCCTTCTTCCCATTCATACCATCAGGATTCGAGCAAGAAATCGTTGCCCCTTTCCAATGTGACTATCATACCAAGCAATTTATTGTTCTATCTCTCCATGTTCTCAGCTCACTTTTCCTTCCCGTCATAGCATGAACAATGATCACGATAAGGAGTTCTTGAGTTTGGTCATTCATTCATCCATTTTGCACTGCAAGAAAAGCTTCGAACTTCTAATTTGGTATCTTTCCCCTCATCCAGGATTCCTTTCTACACCATATGGATATCATATTTTCCCACCTCCCACTCGCGTCATCCATATGATTGTTGTTATGTTGGTTTTGAGATTTATTACATGAGTAATCATATTGACGAAAACTCTTATATTGATCTAATGATATGTTTGTTGCATTGGTTGTATGATTACACTTAGCATTCGAATAATGTAACCATGCATGTTAGGGTACGTTGCATCGCATATTGAATTTTGCATTAGAATTAACGTCATATTATTTTATCATGTTAGATTAGGTGCATTTAGATTAGAATTGCATTTAGAATTTAAAAATGTATTCCTTGTTGATTTTTATGGCCTTACAAAAGCATAGGTGATCATAAGACGTTGTAAAAACATGTCAACTCGTGTGCTCAGTCTTTGATGTGCAGGTAACAGATCTATGGTCCGAAGAGATTGTTGGTGTTATCATGACCTCCCTATTCGAGTATGTTGTGCACTCTACTAAGAAATCATGTCCCAGTTGGAGCCAAATGTTACCTACCACCAATGGGTGACACCCATAGGAGAATTGTTTTTCCTAGATTGTCTTTAACAAACAGCTCCTTTCAACTCACAAATAGCTCGATGTGCCACCATCTCTGCCACCTAATCCAACTATTATGTGCCCTCACCCATTCTGTCATGATCATATGTTTGAAGGTGGGCCTTCCAATCCTTAAGGTATGGCTTTTCATTATGTAATTGGGTATTTTTTTTCTTACTTATTATGGACACATCTGGACATGGATTAGTGGGGGGATTTGGCGGAAAGAATGGGCTTGGTCTGTATTCTTTTACCCTTGTCCAATTTGGTGGTTATTTTTTGTATCCTAGTCCCATGGGATCTCCTCTATTGGCTACAAGCTTTAGGATTGGCACTACATGGGAAATCCCGATTTTGGTTGCATGGTCCCGCTTCTCGACACCACATACATCACTCCTCTTTGTTCATTACAACCCCATTTCCACATATTTCCCATTTGGGTCCACATTTGTCCATTGGGTCTGTTGTCCCTCATATTCTATAGGCACCGCAACAACAGCTCAAGGCAAGGGTTGTCACTCTGATCGTCGCCCACTCTGTTTTAGTTGTCTCCCAACAACAGGCTATGGGGGATAGTCCATGTGGAAATGTGAAGGTGAAGGACCAACAAGTCCGGGAGACACAGTTGAGTGACCTAGCTACTTGGTTAAATTTAGCAAGATCTTAAGGATTATATTAGATTTAAATATGAGACCAGTGCTTTATGGAGTCAAAACTCTTGCTTATTATTAAATTAAGACCATGTAACCAGATGGACAACTGCTACTTAAATGCTTCACTAACCTATATGAGATGCAAGTCTTAAGATCTAAGTATAATGCAAGGATCTTGGTTACTTTTAAGTTATATGCCTAGTCTAAATGGAACCTCCCTCTTAACTATTTTGAGACTAGTCTTTATAGTAGGTTGTGGGATGGAACCCAACGATAAGCAAGCAGAGGTTTTGATTATTGATACCTCCCCTCTATGTTCCAACCACCCAGTGCCTTCGGCACTACAGAGATTGTGGCTCTGACGACTGCAAGGTCATTGTGTTAACCATTAAAAAGGTGTTGAATCCCTCAAGCTAGGTGAGAAAAGGTGGCCCTAAAAGCCTATCAACCAAGCTTGTGCTTTGCGGTAAATTGTTAATGTGAAAAATCGGAAACCCGAATCCTATTGCAGAAACAGGAAATAATTATCCTAATTGTTAAATTAATTTTTAACAATTTATTTACTATGTGCTACAACAAATACTGAATCAATCACATAGCAACCTACACAAATAAAACTACAGAAGAAATAAACCTTGGAAGATATACTAGCACACACATAAAATAACACAGTTATTTTTGGACCAATGTCCCTGGAAAAATCCAACTCGGGAATATCAGTGTAGCAGCTGAGTGTTTTATTATTATGCAACAGTGACATAATCTGAGTACAACTGGATGTCGAAACTGGAAATCCTACAGAGAAAAACTAGCAAGAAAAATCTAGTGAGGAATTTGCTCACTCCATAGGCAAATTTGGGCTCTCACCTCAGCTCAAATTGAGTTGTCCAAACTGGCTCTACGCAGTCACTGCATCACCCTAGCGCAATTGCTCTTGCACTCAGCTCGAAACAGATTCTCCTCAAGCCGTCTGATCAACTGTTGTTTGGGAAAATGCCTCTCCTGGCCTCTAGAACCTCTACCCAACTTCTGGCACTGAAACTCTGCTTCTCCCCAACAATTTCGAAATTGCCTTTAGAGGCTACTGCACTGCTTTGTGTCAGCCTCACTGTGGCCCCTCTGCCTTTCTACAAATGCACTCACTAGAACTGGAATCCTTCCTCCAACTTCACTATCCCTGCCCCTCTCCCACTGCTTTGATTTCTCTGGCTCTCTCTCCAGCAACTAAATGTTGCTACTTACGAAATCGATCTGCTCATGAAATCGAACTGCACAAGTGATTTCTCCAAGCCCCATCGACTTCTTCCTATACTCCTCTGTTGAGACTTCAACAACCAAGATTAGATCTTAATCGATGGCTAGGATTAACTTCAAGTCGATCTGTGTGAGTTTCTAGAACATTCACATCATAACATAATTAATTTTGATTAATTAGTCATATTCCCTAAGTTTAAACTAAGGAAATATTTAAAAATTGACTAATAATCTAATTAAATCATTTCTAGGCATAATTTCCAGAAACAATTTTTGGGTTTTGGAGATCTCATGCATTCTAGCCTCTCCACAAAATTTCAAGGCTAGAACGCATCCAATGCTACAAAAACTAACAATTAATGCAACTAGACCTAAGATGCTTATGCAAAAATTATGAGTGAATTCTTGGTTTAAGATTCACTTAAGGTTTAAGTACTTAGAGTTATGATTAGCCTTCAATGACAAGAGTACTTAACGATAAATTATGAAACAATCATATGACCCAGAAAATGCCAATTTGTTTAGCACAAGATGCCAATTTCTCAAGATATTCTAATAGAGATATCTTGACCTAGGACAAACCCTAAAAGCACTCAATGGGTGCTTGACCTATAAAATAAAAGACCTTGAGCACGAAACCCATGCTCCAAAAATAATAATAATAATTTTCTTTTATTTTACACTTTACAAGAATCAAAAGTACATCTATATGAAGACCGAACCTAGTTACACATTTTACACATTTTTCAAGAGAGAGAAGGTGGAGGAAAAAGTTAAAAAATTCCTCACCTCATTCAGTAGAAGATTTTTGAGACCAAAAGCCTCCCAAAATGGGGACGTGTGATATGGATTATGTCATTATATTTTTTTTCATCCATCTCGATGCTTCTAGAGTGGAAAACATGGAGGAATCAACTTAGGACCATTTTTACCGGTAGGACCCAATTTGGAAAAGTGGGGTCTGAAACCTTTCAGGAGCATACCTTTCAAGAGCATTTGAGGCATCAAACAACATTTTTTTGGGGTAAAAATTTTCCACTTTAGCGATTCGACACACAAATACCTTTCCAATTACATAAGAATCACATCAATAAGAATTTGTATGCGAAAGTTATGCCACTTGCTAACTGCACATTTTACACATTTTTTCAATAGAGAGAAGGTAGAGGAAAAAATTCCTCACCTCATTCAGTAGAAGGTTTTGGGGACCAAAATCCTCCCAAAATGGGGAGGTGTGATATGGATTGGACCATTATATTATTTTTCATCCATCTCGATGCTTCCAGAGTGGAAAAAATGGAGGAATCAACTCTCAGGACCATTTTTATGGTAGGACCCATTTTAGAAAATTAGGGTGTGAAACCTTTCAGGAGCATTTTGAGGCATCAAACAACATTTTTTTGCGGTAAAACTTTTCCACTTTAGCGATTCGACACACAAATACCTTTCCAATGACATAATAATCACATCAATGAGAGTCTGTATGTGAAAGTTAGGCCACTTGCTAACTGCCAGGTCGACTTGGTCTTGGAGGGTATCTAGACACTTTCTAAGACAATTTTTTTTTCTTTCTTTACAAGTTACAGTGTGTCCGATGGGGTCTTCAACTTATGATAATGAATCTTTTGACTTCTTGACCTAGGACAAACCTTAGAAGTACTCATCTTGACCTATACAATAAAACGCCTTGAGCATGAAACCCATGCTCTAAAAATAATAATAATAATTTTATTTTATTTTACACTTTACAAGAATAAAAAGTACATCTCATCTTTATGAAGACTGAACCTAGTTACACATTTTTCAATAGAGAGAAGGTGAAGGAAAAAATTCCTCACCTCATTCAATAGAATATTTTGGGGACCAAAATCATCTCAAAATGGGGAGGTGTGATCTAGATTGGATCATTATATTGTTTTTCATCCATCACGATGCTTCTAGAGTGGAAAAAGTGGAGGAATCAACTCTTAGGACAATTTTTACCAGTAGGACCCAATTTGGAAAAGTGGCGTTTGAAACCTTTCAGTAGCATTTTGAGGCATCAAAAAACATTTATTCGGGGTAAAACTTTTCCACTTTAGTGATTTGACACACAAAGACCTTTCCAGTGACATAAGAATCCATAAGAATCACATCAATCAGAGTCTGTATGCGAAAGTTATGCCACTCAGAAGTTGACCTTCTTGTTTTTACCACCATAATTCGAGAGGATGCCACATCAACCCTCATTATTCATGGAAAAGAGGCTAGCCATGTGATTATGATGAAGAATACTCTATAAGAGTCTATAGTTTATCTTTTGTTAAGAGTTGAGGTAATCAAACCTAACCACTAGTATCAAACAACATTTTTTTCGGGGTAAAACGTTTCCACTTTAGTGATTTGACACACAAAGACCTTTCCAATGACATAAGAATCACATCAATCAGAGTCTGTATGCAAAAGTTATGCCACTCAGAAGTTGACCTTCTTGTTTTCACCACCATAATTTGAGAGGATGCCACATTAACCCTCATTATTCATGGAAAAGAGGCTAGTCATCTGATTATGATGAAGAATACTCTAGAACAGTCTATCTTTTAGCTTTTGTTAAGAGTTGAGGTAGTCAAACCTAACCACTTGTAGGCTATCGAGCTTTGTTATAACTGAGAAAGAAAAGGGCTTTCATTCTTTCAAGTGAATTTGTTCCATAATTGAGAAAAAAATAGCAAGAGGAATAGGATATGATGCACACACAGAGGATTTGTGTAATGGATTAGCCCACAGGTCATACTTCTTTATACTTGCAACCATATTTCCATTTAGAGAAAGAGAGTTGAGCAACCTCACCTTCCAATTGGGTTTTCCCCCCTAAAGAGTTTTCCAAGTCATATTGTGTGTCAAATGTGTATGTGATATTTTATTTCGTTGTTCTCTATTTTATGCATAATTTTTAATTCACATGCATGCACTATCAACAATTTTTTGCAAATATAAAAATCTAAAAAGAAATAGAACTGTAATAGTGTAGAATTTCAGATTCTAAATATAGTTTTATCATATATGTGGCGACAAACTGTCCAATGGAATATCCATGTTAGTTTACGGATCAACAACTACCCCAATGGAAATGACAAAGTGCTAGAGTAACCAACTGTATCCCTCATGACAATTTGAATAAGGCCTATTACTATATGGCATAATTCATTGTAATTAGCATTTTGATTTGGTGGATATGTTATCTATGCATTCCATTCCTTCTCACTGATCTACACCAATAATACAAAATTTCTATTTATATCACAACAATATACAGTTCATTTAAATAATGGACTAAAGTCATTGTTAATTATTTTGAGTGGAAGTTTGGGGTTTTGTTGGTGCACACGAAGATCTAGGTTAGGAAAGAGGAAGGTGGAGAAACACGAAACCTTCCTTTTTTTTGTAGATAATACATAGGTTAGGAAAGAGGAAGGTGGAGAAACACGAAACCTTCCTTTTTTTTTGTAGATAATACATACATGCCACACTGCTAATTAGATCATAATTTTTCACTTTGGCTCACTAAATTGTTGAATGAATACAAATTTACCACCAAGAGGTTAAACACATTAATTGGATCAAGTAGAAGAATCAACATGAAAAGAACCCACCTAGTTGGTTGGAAAAAGATTCCATGTGAAAGGCTTTTTTCTTTTATTTTTTTTCTTTTTATGTTAAAGTCCATCTATTTTCATGATTTGTGAACTACTACATGTATTTCTCTAGATAAGTCATCACAAAAAAATTGATAAAACAAATTAAAAACTATACCATGAAGGTTAAGTTCTTTTATATTCCAACTTTGTTAATTATTGATTTTTTACTTATACATGCACTAGATAAAATGTAGAAAATAGAGATTAAGAATTACAATCACACACCATCCACATTAAACACATTGATTTTCTCTAGGAAACCCTCATGGGGAAAACCCAATTAGAATCTAGAAGGTAAGTGTGCTCTACTTTGTTTTTCCTTGTATGGAAATAATGCAAGTACAAATGAGAAGACACTCTCTATGGACTTACATGAGACCCATATCCTATTATATCACTACAGAACACTCATCACTTGTATTATGCTCTCCAACTCCCACTCTAAGTTGCTATTTTTTACCATGAAACTAGATACAATAGCATAGAAGGAAACCCTTATTCCTCCTAGCAACCTAATTTTAACATAGCTCAATAGTCAACTAGGGATTAAATTACAAATTTGACCCTTCTAAAATCTTTATCATAGTTAACACATGACTAGCCCCTTTTGCATGAATAATAGGGGATGATGTGACATCCTCTTGAACCATGGTGGTCAATCTTAATAGGTAACTTACGAGATGAATAATTCTTTTACACACTCCAATTGACACAATTATCATTTAATGCCTCAAAATAGCCCCGGGATATTTCAGACCCAATTCTCCAAACTAAGACTCGTTGATAAAAATGACCTTACAAATTAATTCATCCAATTAAAATATATGTCAAACAATATAAAGGCTCAATATGGATGATTCCATAAAAATACATTAAACTAAATTAAATTGTAAGTTAGATTGAATTGCTTGAATTATTAAAAAAAAAAGTCCATTCATATTTTCATAATATTTTAAAAGGAAAAAAATAATTGTTCTTATTTATGTAACCTTTTAATAAGAGAGAAATGTAAGTTTTCATGGAAAGAATGAAAAGGAAACAATTCCATATACAAAATAGAATTATTATTGTAATCATGCATGCAATTTTTATTTTTTATTTTTTTGGGTTAAATCTAACCAAAATTGAATTAAAGGGTTTTAGATTACCTTTTGTATGTAATTCATATATATATATATTATTATATATAAACTTTGATGTTTAAAACATGTTTGCGCCTATACAAATTATAAAAAAAATTATTGTAATACAATCAAAGCATATCCAATCAAATAATTGCAAAGCATTGAAGTTACCATTACATCAATATTCATCGATTCAACTTCAAATTCAATCTCAATTTTAAAAACCTTAGTTGAAATAATTCATCTGTTAATGTAAAATTAAACTTGAGTTGAATAGTAATTTAAGGTGCATTCTCAACTGAACCTAATAACAAAAAATTAATTATTGTATTTTTGAGAGCACATTAAAATAGTTGAGCCAAAATTCAAGAAGGTTGAGTGATTAAAATTCTATTCATTATGAAAATCATGATTAAAAACCTAATACCCAAAAATTAATTATTGTATTTTTGAGAGCACATTAAAATGGTTGAGCCAAAATTCAAGAAAGTTGAGTGATTAAAATTCTAATCATTATGAAAATCATGACTTGAGCTTCATTTTTCATAATATTTAATATCCTATACTTGCTCTAAACAAAAATCAATCAAATAGCTGCAAACAAACTAATATAAATGTGTATAATGATATATATGAGCAACAAAAATCAATCGAATAAGTGCAAACAAACTAGTATAAATGAATGTGACTAATGATATATATGGGCATGAAATTGATTCCTGGTTAAAAACAAATTCAACCATAATAATCAATAAAACATTTAAAACAATTATTGTATATTTACAAATTATACAAATAAAATATATATTGGTTACCATCTTAATCTCAAATTTTATATGATAAATTAATGAATCTCAAAAAAATGTGAAACATATTTAACTAATCCTCACAAATTAACCCTTTGTTAGATGATAATAGTGATGATGCTTTGGGTCATAAAATCCATTTATAATAACTTAACCAGACAACTTCAATGGTACATGAAAATGGAGTTATAAATAATCGAATTCAACATATACCTATAACATTGTATTATTATAAAAGAAATATGGTGCAACAATTTGATTTAAGATATTAATAAAAATGGATGGCTTAAAAGAAATCTGGTGCAACAAAAATAATTTGATTTAAGATATTAATAAAAATAGATTATAGTGATCAAATTCACATAACATTATGAATGAAAAATTTATTGGTAAATATTTTGATAAAGAATTGTTAAATCTAACAAAATAAAAATACAAATAGTTCAATGTGTTAATGGAAAAAAAATTTGGTAAATTTTTTGATAAAGAAATATTTAATAGATTTTTTTATAAAACAATGTCACTCTGATTAACACAATAAAAATACAAACACTACCATTATACTAATCAAAAAAATATTATTTTAACCTCCACAAAACTATCATATTAAATAAGTATTATAATTTTTCCTTTATGAAATAAGTATCATGTTTTTCACTATGATATGAAATAAGTATTATGATGTTCATCTGCATGAACATTGTGATAATAAGAATCATTCTTGACCAACACTCCCCAAAAACAAAATTACAAAATTCAATATTACAAAATTCAATATGAGTGGATTGATCTTCCATAAACAAAATAACAAAATTCAATATGAGTGGATTGATCTTCCATAGTGATCATCAATAACCAGATAATTATCTCATTTTTACTAAACTTCAATCCCGCAGGAAGCTTGGTGATTTCAACATTCCAGGACTCTTAAGGTTTTTTCAGCCTTCTTTTTCTTGAGTAAGTCCAGGACTCTTAGGGTTTTTACATGCTAGGTCAGCCTTCTTTTTCTTGAGTAAGTCCAGGGCTCTTAGGGTTTTTACATGCTAGCTCAGCCTTCTTTTTCTTGAGTAATCTGGACAACTGGCCTTTTAGATGTGCAAGGTGCTAATGCTTTCTTGGCGGGGTTTTCCGAATCTCTGAATGGGGCCCTTGCCGTCACAGTCGTCTGCATCTTTCTTCACTAGGGTTTCTGAAGAGCCACCGGGAGAACAGGGGTTATCGGAATATGCTCCATCCAGAATAACCACCTCTGGGCAGAATCATCCTCTCTCTCTGGCGGAACAATCGCTGGTTTTATCAACTAAGGGTTTCTGAGGCATTAAGCCGTTCTCTTAAGGTGTTTTGGATGGGGTTGCTTTCACTCAAGCAGAGCATCTGTTCATGACCGCAACTTTGGCAGCCCAAAACCTTCATAGGGTCTGTCCTGATAGCGTGGTTGACGAGAGGGTACCGGAGAAGGCTCTCCCTCCGTTGTGCGATGGTTTCACCTCGCCAGGTCCTGGATATGGGTTGGATGTCGAACAAGAGCAAGAGAGGGTTAACCCTAGCCTCGGGGAAGATTTTTGCTTCAGAAGAGAATTTCTTTTTTTCACAGGTCCTAAATCTCATCCCCAAAATCTCCAGGAAGATACGGGAGAAAGCAAGGGTTTGGTAGATACATCTTTGGCTTTTCCTAACTGTCAACTAAGGGGTGCTTCTAGGCACGAATCAGAAGGATTCATTCAGGAAGAACAGGGTCGGAGCATGGAGCCCTAGCTGGGGATAGTGGGAAAACAGAGAACCTAATTGCCAAGAAGGGGGGAAAGAAACGGAAATGCATCCCCATTCAAAGGCAGGGAAATGTAATTTGGTGTTTGGTGAAGATATTGCCATGGTAAAAGTTATAGAAACTGCGGAGAAAACGATCGTCGGTCGTGCTCGAGGCCATTTTTTCTCAGCGGAATAATAAAAGAATACATTGCAAAGGACTAGGGTCTGTATTGCTCGAAGGAGCCACATGTCAAAACCCTCTCAAAGGGCTGGTTTATGATGGTTTTCCCGTAGGCAGAGGCAGCCAACAATGCGTTAGACAAACCTCACTATATTAATGCAGACCGGTTCTGTTGAAGTGGTCGCCATTATTTGATGCAAAGAGGGAGAGAATGGGCTATGCTCCCATATGGGTTCGTCTCCCACACCTCCCACCTCACTACTAATCAGAAGAGGCATTCGAAAGCATTGGTAACTGCTCCCACCTCGCTACTAATCAGAAGAGGCATTCGAAAGCATTGGTAACTGCTTGGGGACATTTGTGGCTGCAGATTTCTCCTTCGAAGACACGGACCGAATGGCTATTGCACGCATTCTAGTCAATATGGATACCCGTGAAGGTCTTCTCCCAAAAATGAAGCTCACCTATCATGGCGCCACACTCTCTCAGACCTTGGACTACAAGGGAGTTCCGTTTCAACGTTGGCGATGCCACAATCTTGTCCATGCGTAGATAGATTGCGCTTTGCCATTTCAAAGGAAAAGGTTCATCCATGCGTAGATAGATTGCGCTTTTTGCCATTTGAAAGGAAAAGGTTCTTTTCTCCCCCCTCTGGAGGGGGAGGCAGGTTGATGCCAAGTCTAATTATAATGACATGGAGAGAAGGACAAGCACTATACCAACATCCTCTCAAAGGGTAGAGGCACGGGCATGCCAAGTCTAATTATAATGACATGGAGAGAAGCAAATGCACTATACCAACATCCTCTCAATACCAACATCCTCTCAAAGGGTATCTGGTTCACAAATGGATAAGATGGCTTCTAAGGAAGAGGTTAGCGAGATCCGAAGCTCATCGGTTGACATGCTAGGCATAATCTGGTTCACAAATGGATAAGATGGCTTCTAAGGAAGAGGTTAGCGAGATCCGAAGCTCATCGGTTGACATGCTAGGCATAATCTCAGCTCCCTTTAGTGATGGAATCTCAGGTAATTCTTTCTCCTTTACCTCAGTATCATGCTCTTCATTTTTTGCAATCCTACGGTCTCGAGCAATCTCCCACATATTTTCTTAAGTGCAATGTTTGATCACACACTAAAAACGTCTCTTGTACCCTTATGCAAGCCCCCCACCCTCTTTTCCCCCATCCCTTCCTTCCTCATCACATTTAGGGCATTGTGTAACCTCCCCATACCATTCTCGATACTTGTTGTGTTCCTCTGTAAAGTCGAGCAGGTCTCTTCCTATCAGTGGGCTTGGACTGAGCTCTCCTGTAAAATATTGTTTAGGGATCAAATATCAAATACAAACACAAAGCCTGCATGGACATTGTCGCTGGTTACCAACAAACCATTCAAGGGGCGCGCTTAGAGCAACGTAAGCCTCTAAAATCCATCCCAAATGAAACTTATGTCTATATCCCCTTATGCTCTAAGAAACTAGCTTTGAAGAGACTAGTGTGTTTTGAGGCTATTGATATCATTTTCTTACAAGAAACACTAGGCGACTCTATTTTTGTTGTTCGTGCATTGGAAACCCTTTTCCTTGGATGGTTGTTCATGGCCTCCAATATAACTAGTTGATCTTGAGGGTTAACAATGGGCTTCAACAAAAAATCGATTATGCTCTACGGAACTTGGGGTTTTGAATTGGCACTGAGCGTTGATGTTTTCTCACCAGATTTGGGCTTGGACCTCTGTCTCATAAATATCTATGGTCCCCACTCAGAGTGAGTTGCATTTTGGGATGCCCTGTTCAACAAATCTTTTTTGAAAGAAAGTCACTTGGTGGTTGGAGGGGACCTAAACTTCTCCATGGGGGGTTCAGAAATCTAGGGTTCACAAACTCGTCCAGACCCTCTTGTTGAGTATTTTATCCACAAACTGGAGAAGTCTCGATTTTGTGATGTTGGTTTGAGAAAGCCCCTCCCCACCTGGAGAAACAAAATAAGTAGGGATGACCGAGTGACCAAAAGGATTGAGAAATTCCTGCTTCATGAAAGGTTGATGGAACAAATCCCTTTATTTTGACAAAGGTGAATTGGATTATTCTCCCATCTTCCTAGAGTTGAGACAAGATCTCAACAATCCAAGCAACCCTTTCAAATTCAACCCAACCTGGCTCAAGGATCCTACATTTAAGAATCTAGTGATTGAAAATTGGGATCCTACCCCTCGTGAAGGTGAGAGGGAAGTTGCTAGATTTGTGAAAAAATTGAATAATGTAAAGAAGGCAACGATTGATTGGTCAAAGCAAAAAAGAAAGAGAGAAGAAGAATTAAAAGCCATTGAAGAGGAGCTTGAACATTTAATGTGCTACCGAGTGGGGATGGAGAGAATATGAAAATCGATTGCCCTACAAATGACCCAAGGCTATCCTTCAAGGAGACCCGAACAAACATCTCAATAATGAAGGAAAGCTGAGAATTATTTTGCTCAAATCAATGAAGAGGGAAATACTCAATGAGAAGGAAGAACAATGATGATTGAAAAACAACGTTATCTGGTTAAAATGTGTTGACGAGAACACCAAAATTTTAATAATATCCAAAGGGCAAGAAAATCCAAAACACCATTTGGTCTTTAAAGTCCCTTGAGCGTGGTCTGGCTTCCTCCTTTGGTGCATTGGCCATGGTGGGGATCAATCACTTTTGTAGCCTCTTCAACTCTCCCCTGATCCTTCTTTCCCTAAAAATATCTCATTGGCCCAAACTTTCCCTTGATTTGTTGACCATGAGAATATTAAACTGATGGAACCGATCTCTAAAGATGCACTGGAAAAGACATTATGTGGTTTTTAGAAGGACAAAAGTCCTTGCCTAAATGGATGGATGATTGAGTTCTTTACAAAGATGTATGCTTTTCTTGGCCATGACCTCTTAAGGTTGGTTGAGGAGTCCTAATCTAGAGGTTTCATTCATGAGCCCTTCAACACCACTTTCTCCTTAGCATCTTTTGCAATCCTCATAAATGGCGCTGCCTCCCCATTCTTTCATGTGCAATAAGGCCTTCGTTAAGGATGTCCTCTATCCCCCCTTTTATTCCTACACATCGCTGAGGGTCTCAGTAGGCTTTTGGCAAATGCTAAAATAAGGAATTTTTAAGGGACATCGAGGTGGTTGTTGACCGTTTCATAACTCATCTCCTTTTTGTACACAACATTCTCCTTTTTTGTGATGGACTAAGAAGAGACCTATCCACCATAAAGGACTCTCTGGCTTTGTTTGAAAAAACCATGAGCATGATGGTAAAAAGTCATAAATCATCCCTTCCTCTTTTAGACTTAACTCTTGCAGTCATCATCTCTTCCCGTTCAACACATGCCCTTTGGATGAAGAACTTAAATATCTGGGTTTTCACCTAAAACCCAACAACTACAAGAAAAGTGACTAATTTAGGTTGCTGGTAAAAATCGAAAAGCATCTAAAATCATGGAGTTTCAAATAATTATCTTGAGATGGTAGACTAATTGTTACCAAGTCAATGCTTGAAGCTATCCTTGTTTTTGGGTCCTCTCTTTCTTGGATCCCAAAGGGTATACTCTCAAAATTCCGCAAAATGTCACAAATATCTATGGGCAAGACAGGAGGGTAGATTTTTTGCATGGGTAAAATAGGATCATATATCACTACCAGAAGCCTAGGGAGGCTAGTGTTTAAAAAATATTCACTTTTTTTTCGCTCAAGCGTTAGCTACAAAAGTGGGCTGGCAATTGATCTCCACTCAAAAGTTGTTACTAGGAAGTATATCAACCCCCTTTCCCTAATGGACAAGGTCTGCCTACAAAACAAAAACACAAATATATCAGTCATCTAGAGAGTTGTCATACACGAGAACTCGTGGGTTTGTTGTTATGAGCATTATTTATTGACCCCAGATCTGATTGCTTTCCTACATGAATGTGGACTCCACTTGCTGGCTCAAATAACATATCACAAAAGATCCTCTATATGGGCTGAAGAATGGAAATCACCACGTCAGTTACAACTGCCCCACGCCTTTTGGCAACAATGGCATTAGTATATTGCTGCTCTCAATAATGCCCATGCCCAAATTCATGACAGAGGATTTTTTGGTCTGGACTCATGTTGTTGATTGTAACTATGCTCCAAAAGTGGGATATATCTTTCTAAACGAGCACAGGAAGCCAGAACATGCATCCTCGTGGTAGAAGAAATTGTGGAAGGTAGTGTGCCCAACCAAAACTTGTCTTTTCCAATGGTGTATTCTAGAAAACAAATTCCCCACTGGGAATAATCTGAATAAGCAAGGTTTCAATGGTCCAAGTTGATGCTCGTCGTGTAAAAGTGCGAAAGAATATGTAAACCACCTATTCCTTTCATGTTCTTTTTCATGGGCGATATGGTCATCCATATATACAATTTAAAATATTCAATAAATGTGGTAGGGGGCCTCATATACTAAAGCATGGGAAGACTAGTGATGGAATATCATCCCCAAAAAGATATGTTATCTTCCTCCTATCATGGGGCATTTGGTTAGCTCAAAATGCTGAGGTTTTTAAGGACAAATCTTGCACTCCTGACATTGTGGCACCCAAATCCATAACAATGTTCTCTATACTAGACATTCTTGATTCCATTCATAGACTTCGAAATGGAGCACACAAGCTCAATGTTTGACATAATTATATATTTTATTAGTTGATTGAAAAAAATGATGCTTACAATGAAGGAAGACTGGCTTTAAATATAGCGTAAGAGCCATTACATGAGGGGGCATGATCTTTGATCTCGCCCTTTAATTTAAAAATTAAGTTAAATAAGGTAATACAATAATTGTATACACAACATTGTCTCCCTCTCAAAAGAATGCTTTGACTTCAAAGCATAGGTAACGAAAAATTTCGCTGATGGAATGATTCGATCTCCCAAGAGGCTTCTTCTTTTGGTAGGTCCTTCCACTTAATCAGGAATTCTTTGATTACTCGTGACCACAACTTTTTTTCCTGACTATGATGACTCTTGGTTCTAAAATGATCTTCCCTTTATCATCTAGTGTTGTTTGTGTTTTTTGGTGTTCGCCAAGTGCCCTTTTAAGGCAAAATACATGGAAGACGTTGTGAACACAACTTTTATCAGAAAGTTTTAAACTATATGCTACTTGGTTGATATTTTTGTTAATTTGGTACGGTCCATAGAACTTTGGTGCCAATTTGTTTTTTCCCTTTTGTTTTAAAGACAATTGGTTTTAAGGCTAAAGTTCAACAAATACCCACTCTCCAACTTCAAATTCTCTTTCGTTTTTGTTTTGGTCAACTTACTACTTCATACAATTTCTTGCAATATTTAGATTTTCCTTTAGTGCTTGGAAAACTGTTTGTGTTTCTTCTAACTGATTTTAAGTGTTGGAAATTTTGTCTCGATAATGGCAAGGTCCTTCCATTTAGGAGGTTCATAATCATACAAAGCTTGAAATGGAGTCATTTTTTGCTGAAGTGTGATAAATGGAATTGTACCACCATTCAACGAGATGTAACCATTAAGCCCACTTATTTTGTTTCTCTGTTGCATAACAACGTAAGTAGACTTCTAAACATTTATTGACAACTTTTGTTTGATCATTTGTTTGAGAATGGTATGTTGAACTCATGTTGAGATAGGGTCCTATATGTTTGAAAAATTCCCTCTAGAAATTGCCTTTTGAATTTGGTGTATTTATCGTTAACAATGACTTTGGAAAACCCATATAATTTATAGACATTTTTGCAAAGTATCTCGGTGATTTGTTTCGCCGAGTCTAATTTCTTCATTTCTATGAAGTGTGCATACTTGGTGAGTTTGTCGATTACTACGAAAATTTTCCCTTTGCCATTAGACATGGGTAATCCTTCGATAAAGTCCATTGATATTTCTTCCCACTTTTGATTTGGAATATTTAAGGGATGGAGTTGCCCAGGGGTCATAATGTTCTCATTTTTATTTCTCTGGCATTTATCACATTTTGCTACATATTTTTGAATATCGTTATTCATTCCTTTCCAGAAAAATGATTGGTGTGCATTATAGTAAGTTTTAAAGAAACCTACAAGTCTGGTTGATAGTGAATGATGGGACTCTTTTAGAACTTTGATTTGAAATTTGAAATTTAGACTTAAGCAAATTCTTCCTTTGTACCACATAATATCGTTTTTCCATTCAAATTTTGAATTTCAAAGAGGGTTATTGATTATATCACTTGTTTCTGGATCTTTTTCATACTCACTTCAAATTACATTAAGCTATTCTAAATTACAACCGAAATTGCAAGTGATGATGATTCTTCATCTTTTCTAGACAAAGCATATGCTACTACACTGTCTTTTCCTTTCTAATGTAAAATATCTATGTTGAAGATGGCAATTTTCAATCCATTTTTGTTGTTCTGTAGAGAGTGTTTTCTACTAGAGGAGGTACTGAGGACTCTTAAAGTATGTTCGTATTAAGAACTTACTTCCCAAAAGATATTGCCTCCATTTAGCTAATGCATGCATAATGACGAGCATTTCTTTATTGTATGTAGACTTTACACATTCTAACTTGTTGAGCTTCTTGCTTTCAAATGCTATTAGATGACCATCTTGCACCAAAACTACTCCTATGCCAAAACCTGAAGTGTCACATTCAATTACAAAAATATTTGAAAATTCTGGAGTTGCTAATACAAGTGCTTTGGACTTAATTTCTTTGAAGTCTTGAAAACACTTTTCTGCTTTATGTTATATAAAAATTAAACGAGTTTGTAATTAATAATTAATTAGGCAAAGGGCATGATCGATCATGCCCATTCACTAAGAGCACCCAAGGTAGTAATTAAGCTAGGGCCTCCCACAATTGTAATCATCATTCAATCACTCAATTATTAATAAAATGATCTTTTCTTTCAATTACTGAGAGGTTTGCATCATCTGGTATTAGAGCTACCACTGCACTAACTATCTCAACTGCATCTGTCGCTCGTAAAATCTGCTGTCATTGAATTTCACCGTTGAATCCTTGCTCACCCATTGATGCCAACCATTCTGTTGTGTACCCACCACTCCCTGTTCCGATATTCCCTCTCACCAGTCCAACATCCCTACCGCTTCATCGTGCTCCAGTTAGTATCTCTTCCTTGTCCCCACCGTCAAATGTTGCAACTGCTGTTCGTATTAATCATTCGCCTCTATTTCGTACCACAATTACCATTTTGTTGATTGTTGCCTAACACACCCTTTCCCAAACATTTGTTGAGTCATCAGTTCTTTGCCAATCGATTCATTGGTTGAGCCGCCAGATTGACCTCTGTAAACTACAATTCAACTCGATTCTCCTTTTGGCTCCACAATATTAATTACTATATAGTTTTATTATTAGTTGTTATATGATTTATAATAATTAATATTTCAATAACTATATATATTAATTTAATTTTTTTCCCAAAGGAAAATTCGTAATTTTCATTGATTGGTAGAAAATTACATGCTGTAGATGCTAGAAGCATATGTTGTATGAGTGGTCATTTATAATTTATTATTTTTCCCAAGGAAAAATCGTAATTTTCATTGATTAGTAGAAAATTACATGTTGTAAATGCTAGAAGCATAAGTTGTATGAGTGGTCAAGCCACTAATTGTGATGCCCTGTCCAAAATTATATCTATCCCAAGCTTGGGAGACTATTAAATAATTACATATGATAAGTTCTTGTAAAAATATAAACATGAAATGTAGAGACAAAAAGATTAAATACATAAAAAAATCCTAGATAAGACTTTATATTAAGGGCCCGTTGGCCCAATTTTGTTGTTGATCCTCATTTGGTTGATGGTAGTAGTTGTAGAATTCCCGATCAGAGTATTCCTGTATCAACCAGATCCCCCATGGATAATGCGAGGCCTCTTTGGATAGTTGATCAAAAATTTGATTGCGTTCCCTGTATATATGTTGACAAGAGATATAGTCAAAATGTGTTTTCAACATCATAGTTTCATCCAAAATATGTTGGAGTGTGTGAATGTGACATGTAGATTGATGATTAAACCAGTTTATGATTAGTTTAGAGTCACCAAAGATTTGTAAACGACGACATCCTTTCCAAGTGCAAAAGATTAAAAATGACGGAGAGATAAGTTTAACAAAATTGTTTGTCCCATCCCCCAGACTTCTCTATATCTTATAGTAGTGATTACTAGTGATGTGAAAAAGGATTCCCCCGCCACAACCATGGTGCTGAGTCGAGCCATCAAAATATGCCCATGGAGTATTCCTGTCAATAATCTCTACAGTGATGATGCGTGCTATGGGGGCTTGGTCTTCCTACAGGATGCAATGATATATAGAGATAAGGTGAGTAGTAACAAGCAGGTGTTGAGGAATGGTGCCAGAGAAAATGGTTTTATTCCTTTGAAGCCAAATACTCCACCAAATCAGTGTGGGAAGATTCTGAATTTTGTGTGTTTGTGCAATCAACCACCACAATTGCCAGGTCTCCAAGATATCCTCCCCTTGCCATCATGATTGAAGATGAAGAAGTGTAATTACTTCTGTCCAAATAGCAGTAGTTATAGGGCAAGTAAGAAATAGTTGCTCAATAGTTTCCAAGTCCTTTTTGCAAAGTGTACACCAAGATGGTCCATGATAAGTTTGCTTTTGGAGATTATCCCCAATAGGTACCTTATTCCGGAGAATGCACCACATGAATCATTTTGCTCTGGGTGGCGCCTTTAATTTCTAGAGAACTTTCCACCACCAAACAGGGTTAGGGGGCTTGTGATCCGAAAAAATATGCAGGTAACCATACTGGAGTATTTTCCATTAGGTGAGTGAGCCCATATGAACTCATTCTCCACCTCAGTGATCTGAACATGAGATTCCATAGGAGAATTTGTATAATATTGCCAGATGATATGCCCAATGGGAGGGATGCCCAATATTTCAAAAGATTTCCAGTGCTGTCTAAAGATAGAAGAGTTTCCCTGATCCGCAATATGAGCATGCATAGTAATTCCAACATTTGTGAGATAGTGTAGCAGATCTTGGGGTAGTTGATGAGCATTCTCGCATCTAGTCCAAGCATCCAACCCAATACGTACCAAATTTCCATTACCAATCTTCCATGTTAGTGCATCTGTGATATATGCAAGCGAGTTAAGAACTGCCCTCCAAACTATCGAAATGTTTGATCTGTCCCAAGTAGGTTGTCAGATCCAATCAAGGGGATGGAGTGGGGATATATACTTCTAAGAGACCACCTCTGCCCATAGATTCCTGGAGGTAAGTACATTCCATCCCAATTTGGCTACTAGAGCAATAGCAAAAACTTCTAAAATTTTCATACCCTATCCAACCCATTTTTTGGGGAGAGCAAGATTATCCCATCTAGCCCAAGAAAATATATGCCCTTCTTGTTTGCCCTTCCATATGAATCTACAACACAACTGTGGTATTCTGTGTGAAATACCTCTCGGAATCCAAGCAATGACATCCCGTATACCGGAGTAGCTTCTAGTACAGATTTGATGAGAACAAGTCTGCCTGCCCTAGAAAGCCATTTATGATGCCAGATATTCAGTCGCCTTTTGATATTAGCCACAAGCCAAACCTAATCAACAATCTTGTATTTTGCAAGCTTGAGCTGAAATCACAAATATTTGAGCCCTTCATCAAAGAGGAGAAAGGTGTATGGGAATCACTGTTGAGCAGAGAGGATTTCATTTTGTGTGCATCCCATAGTAGTCAAGGTAGATTTGAGATGATTGCATTCCATACGAGTGGCAAAACAGAATGATCTGAAAATAGAGGAGAAAGCAGTAATATCCCCAATTGATCCATTCAAAAATATGAGAACATCGTCTACGAATAGGAGATGGATAAGGATGTAATTATTTGTGATCTTGATACCCATCAGTCTGCCCTGTCTCTTTTCCTCTATTATGTGTCGACTCAGCCCTTCCATGATAAGCAAGAAGAGGAGAGGTGAGAGGGGACAACCTTGTCTGAAACCCCTCTCAACATGGAAAAGGGATGATGCAGAGCCATTGATAAGAACATTGTAAGAGACATTAGTAATACAACACCTAATCCATTGAATGAAAAGTAAAGGAAAGCCTAGATGAGTCAAGCATCCTCAACTAGTTTGGTCAAAAGCCTTAGCCAGATCAATCTTGAGGATCATACCTTTAAGCCTCTTTGTTTTGCTGGAGTGAAGGACCTCCTGTGCAATGCCAACTACTTCATGGATCTGCCTGTGGTAAAAAAATGCAAATTGTTCTGGAGATATGAACGTAGATAAGATGGGCTTGGGACGATTTGCGATGATCTTAGCAATAATCTTGTATATGCAGTTACAAACTGAAATAGGCTGAAAATCATTAAATGTTTGAGGATCATCTAATCTAGGGATAAGAGAAATAAAGGTAGAATTAAATGTAGCATACATTCGCCCACCCATCCGACATTCTTCAATGACCTGTAGGAGATCGTTGTCCAAAATAACAAAAAATACAAGATAAAATTCAATTGGCCAACCATCTGGTCTGGGGCTTTTATCCTTCTTAAACCATTTAAGTGTGCCTTCCAGTTCCGCCCTAGTAACAGGCAAATCAAGGGCCTTAAGCGCTTCTTAATTAACAAACCTAGGGAAGAAACCAACCACCTTGATGATCTCTGCGAGATTGGCATCCCGTGTAGCTCTGAATAACTGACTAAAATGAGAAGTATTGAGGGTAGCCAATTGGTGGAAGGTATTTTCCTGTTGACCACGTCATCGACCAGATGCCAAATGGTATTTGTAACCTGACGACCATTTGCAAAATGATGGTAAAACTTTGTATTATCATCACCCCACTGAAGCCAAATGGCACGACTTTGGAGTCTCCATGTTTCCTCTCTATCCTTCAAAATTCTATTTAGGTCCGCTTCTATTTCGATGAGACGTTCTTTGGCTTTAATGGTGACAAATCCACGACCATCCCTATCCTCCAGATTAGCAAGTTCCACTTTAGTGTCTTTTAAAGTCTAATTATCCTTGTGACTTTTTTCCTTGGCCCAATCAATTGAATTTTGCTTGAGAGAGAGCATATTTTTGGCAAAAGCTTCAGAAACAGATAAACTTGGTGTAAGAGGGTAAGTCTTCCAATGTTCAGTGACCAAATTCAAGTAATCCACATCCTTGAGCCAAGTAGAATTGAATTTGAATGGGGCTTTAGGCCTACGATCAACATAAGCAAATTCAAGGTAAATGGGCGAGTGATCAGACAAACCACCAGATCCCACCTATTGTCGATATAAAGAAAGATGATCTAGAAGATGTTCCTTGACAAGGAACCTCTCCAGCCTTTTGGCAAGCGAAGCATCACCTATCCTTCGATTACGCCAGGTAGGTTGTAACCGAGCCATGAGAATATCAGAAAGATGATGATCCTCCAACAGAGCGTTGATAAATTCAGATAGAGGTTCAAATTGTGCATTGTGACCCTGTTGACGGTGTTGGACCCGCCAACATGTTAGGGGAACTCCTCGGTAAGAAGTCCCAACTAGATCTTAGACTGTTTGGTGGAGTCCCAATAGTGGGTCATACGGTATCGCCTTGATCGCGGTTGCGCGCAGAGACAAGCGAGATGTCCTTATTGGTAACAAGGGTGTGACATGCGCATCGAGCCAAGAAAGTGCATGAATGGTCCTAACACATGGAAGGTGGGGTGAGTGTGCCCCTTGGAAACCTGCGGAAACACGTCGCTTGGAAGGGAACACACGAGCAAAGATGCATCACAAACTAGAAGGCAGATGAACCAACAAGCTAAAGTGATAATTAAACCAACAACACATCTCAGTAAGATCCATACATACATATACATAAAGAGTCTATACATACATGCCTAAGCAAACAACTACATATATCATTAGAGTAACCAAGATAACTGAAATACAATAACAACATATGCATGAAACATGTTAACTCTATTATATTAAGAAGTGAGTTCCAATCATACAATACAACCATGACCAACCACTAATCCCGACAACGGAACATTACAGTCAATGCCGCTTGCTCCTCCAAAGAGATGTACTAGCTTTGCACTGTGGAGAAGTCAAGGCTTGTTACAATACACTCCAAGCTTTCTCTAAGATACTCCTATTAGAAGCTTGGCTGCCCAAAAGCCCATACAATGAATTATGAGGTTCTATAAATAGCAAAAGGTGAGGTGACCTTTGACATTCCCCTTTGTGACTGTTCACCTACCCTCATGACTCTTCAACTACTCTATGACTGTTACATTCAACTATCGACACTTGGACTTTCACTTTACAAGATGTTACATACAATCTGCACATGTACCCATGTGAGACAAAATAGGCTTGAGCAAGCTATGAAAGACATCACTAAGACTCAGACAACTGTGGGAAGCCCAACTCCTCGACATCCTCGCGATGGTTGATGGTGGCGCACTGATGCCAAGCTTGGTAGTTCATGTACTTTGTGGTGGCATATTTCTGGAAACGAACTCTTGCCTCCGTTGCATCTGGGTACACTGATTTGACTCTTTTGTCCAACTTGTTTGATAACATGCACATCATCGTCTTGAGTGCGGTCAGACTAGCGACATACTGATGCATCGTGTCTATGCTCATCACTAAGTCTGCAATGGTGGCTATGCACATCAACTCATCAAAGTACATGTCCAGCTCCAGTCGGACTTGATTCTTTGTCTTTGCCTCTGTGAGTGTCCCTATGGATGGGATCGCATGCGCGCGCACAAGAACATCCGTGCTTTTGAACACTAGTCATGTGAAGCCTGCAAATTGGTGATGCGCTACGAGAGTTCCTCATAGTTCCGAATCTGACTCCGTAAGCGTGTCTTCAACTCTACTGCCTTGGGCTTCCTCAACTTGGGCAAGTGTAACGGGGCTCCATTGTATCTCATTATCCATGTTTGCATGCGGTCGAATATAGTGTGAAAATCTAACAAGATGCGTGCTCTCCTAGCACAGCACTGCTGCCAACCGTTGAGATGGACAACAAACTTATGCACATGACAAATCTAGAATACTGACTGTCTCGAGAGATGATACCTCATTCAGTATTGTGCTTTTCAACTCTGCTCTGGCAGATGTTGTACCCTGTTTTCCTCCCTGCTTGGCCGTCTGTAACTCCTTAGCCATTTGCTTGTTCTCTACTACACTCATGCTGGTGGCTTTGGCATATGCTCTGGTAGCATCAGCCAATGCTGCTGGATGCTTGCGTATGTTAGATATGATCACTCGTTCTTCAAACTACACAGGAGATGTGTGGATATTAGAGTAGTCACTCTGCGCGATTGCACAACTCTATGATGCAATTGTGCATCTCTGCTTCCGGATTGTCTTCAAGGATCTTAGTATCTCCTTGATTGCTCAGGACTTGCTTTGCTTTGGGATTTGGTGAAGATGTTGGGTCGACCTCTTAGTTGTAGGGCATGAGGTCAATATCATGTTCTGACTCTGGCTGCTCCATCTCTGTATCCATTTGCTCAAGTATCTGTTCAATCTCTTGAGCGAAGTCCTATTCCTGCGACTTCTCACCTTGTCTGCTTTGTGCCAGCTTGGATGAGTCTACAACCTATATGGGCGTAGTTTCATCAATCTATGCACGCTGAGCCTCCTGTTGTGTCTATCCTTGGTGTGCTTCCTTCTCCTGTCTACGCACCTCTTCTTCTTCCCAGGGTTGTTGCTTCAACTCTTGCAACTCCTTCACTGTTTTACTCCATCCTTTGTTTCTCTCTTTGTCTTTGCGCGTTCCCCCTATCACACTGTCGCCTCTTCGCCTCTATCTCCAAAGCTGCTTTCTCCACAAGTGGGTTTGCTTTGAACTTGCAACTTTGTTCTACCTCTGCACTATCAACAACCTTTCTCTTGCCTTTGTCATGCGCAAGTACATTACCCTCTGCTACTACAGATGATACCATTCTCTGAGATGCTGCTTCCCTCTGCTTTGTTAACCACTCCACAATTATGTCGACTAGTTCATTGAGCCTGGAGAAGCTGTGACAGTATCTCCATGGTCTTCCTAAGGCCAATGACATGCCCTCTGAATCCACAGAAACCACACTCTCAAACAGTGTTCTTTCACCAAGCAATGCGGGTCATACGGATTGAAACTCTTGGCGTTGAAATGGGTCGCCGCAATGACCGTCGGTGCAAAAATAATGTCATGCATGAAACAATAGTGAGATGCAAACGAAAACTGAAATGGTGCTTGTACAGGGTAACATGCATGCAAACGACAACAAGCGTTCATAGAAATCAAGCAGACAACACTCACACAAGCCAAAACACAAAAAGCGACAGAAAAGCTACAAAAGACATGTAAAGCGAACTTACCCAAAAAAAGATGAGCTGAACGTGCCGACGACTCCTAAATGTGATGTGGGATGTCAAAGCCCCAAGATCTATGTGAAGAATGAACTTTGCAACATCGAATAAATAAGTTTGAGGCTCATGACGCACATGCCACAAATCTAAGAAAAAACGACATTTGGAGGGCAGTTTCTAAAATGATTTTTGCATGTAACCTCCAACTGCTAAAAATAGATCCTGAAAATCTAGGGATGCTTTTTGCATGTTGCTTTTTGCTATTTCAATAAAAGCATCCCATGCATGCAAATTAGGTTTACTGGGTCTCGAGGGGAACCAGTCAACCTGAAGGCACATGCATCGGTCTGCGAGCTTGGGATGGAAATTTGCGCAGTTTTTGGGTTGGTTGTCCCCGAGGGATTGCACAATTTCTGGGGTCAGCAAGTGAGTGTCTCACATAATTGCGCAATTTCTGGGCTGAGACCTAGTGTCGGGCCAGATTGCGCAATTTTCTGTGGGAGGTCTGTCTAACTGTTCTGCACAATTCTGGAGGTCAGCAAGTTGCCCAATAGATTTGCGCAATTTTCAAGAGGGAAGGTAGGTTCCCCTCCAAAATTGCGCAATTTCCTGAGGGAGCTGTTCAACCAGCAAATAGTCTAAGTCCGGAAAGTCGGTCTGCGGGAGGGAGACAAACAAGCTGACATGTACAGGCCGGTAGGCCACTGAAACTTAGCTGAAGCCTGTGTACTTGACAGAAGCTGTGATGGATAGATGGCAGGGATACTCCAAAATGAAGCTAAGGCAAAATTTTAGAGGGTGGTTGTAGCCACTACAACAGATCTCGGGATTCCGCATGGCCAATAGAGAAATTGAGGTCACCCCCAAGAACGAGACTATTAGCTTGCATATGTGTGATTTAGGAGCTTGTTCTAGAAATGAGCCCAATTAATGCACGAGCCATATACATTGATAAGTCTCAGCTCCTTCCCAAATTTAGAGGAAAAAATATCAACACCACCCCACCCCAAATATTCAACAGTTTAATAACTCGAGGATTGAAACCCAGAGCTAGGCCACCGGATCGCCCACGAACATCCAACGCACGAAAATGCCATCCCGAGATGAGGGCCTCAAGGGTGGGGATGATCAATGTACAAAGAGCAAGTGTTTCTTGAAGAAAAATGATGTCCACCATCTCTGTTTCAATTAAACAATGAAAGGCTAGTTTCATTGCAGGACTAGCCAACCCACCACAATTAAAGAATAGCCACTTCATGGGGAACCAGGGGGAGGAGAGGTCAATGCTCTAAGGACCTTGTCAATAGGAGGTTGTCGTCCATGTGCCACATCCAATCCCCCCTGGAATATAGCCTTTGACATATTGTAATGTCAGCCCCGAGGAGTTTAGAGGGCAGAGGGGGAGGGACAATACTGATGCCACAACGATCTCCGGGAGAAGTCTGGGAGAGGGAACGAAGGTTATAGTGGTGACTCCAGCTAGAATCAGTGGAAGGCTTAGCAAATGAGACAATTTTGGGAACATCACGTATGGAAGGGGGGGTGGGGGTAAAGATAGGCAGGGAGGGAGCCAATGTGCACGAAATAGAGGGGGGACAAAATGCAAGTGTAGAAGTACAATGTAGAATGGATACATTGTGAATGCAATCAGATAAAAAAGCATAATTAAGAGATGGTGAGGTGGAAGAAATACCCACATTAGAGGTAGTCATTGCTACAACCACAACCACAAGAGATCTGGTAATACACTGGGATGGGGGGCGAACAATCTCCAAGTGAGCACCACGGTGCGACTAAGCAGACATGGATGGGCGGTCATCGGTCTGAGCAAGACGCTTTCCACGCAAGTCAGCCAGATTTTCTTCAACAACATGTTCTGGTCAAGCCAATGAAGCAGAGCTAGAAGCAAGAAGAGGAAAACCCTTATATAAGTGCCCAATTTCGTGGCATCATCGACAACAATAGGGCACTCCTTCATAATCTAGAATTTGTATTCGACATGTATTTCTCCAATGAATCTATAGAATCTCCTCTAGCCCCTCTCTTGTGTCCAGATGTACTAGAATGCGTGTCATAGACATGTTCCCAATAACAATGTAGGATTTGTCATAGTCCAATTAGGTACCCAGGGCATTCTCAATTCTCTTGAAGACATCTTCTGACTAGAAGTGAAGAGGTAATCTAGGTAGTCAAATCCAAATAGGACCAACCCCCAAATGTTCATGCTCTGGATCAAAGAGAGGACTCCATCACTTGAGCAAAACCGGAGCAAACTCAATATGCCAATACTTTGATAAGACCTAGGGGATGAATTAAGGGCGTTAGAAGCAAAGAGAAAACCGACCACGAGATAGAGTTACCACAAATGGTAATTCATTACGTACTTGTCCCCAAATCTCCAGAAGACAAGCAACCAAGTATGCTCTACCACAGACCTGCCCAACCAGTACCCGATCAAATGTATCGAGCACATCACCCATCTGTAGGTTGTCGTCGAAGGTGAGAGAGATCTTCTTAGTCCCAGTGTTGACTCCTTTGAACTTCTTTGCAGGCTTGCCCGATTTGCCAATGGGGGGAATAATAGATGGTGTGGGAGTAGGACTAGCACCAAAACCCACCTATGGACCCTCGATCAAATCCAGAAGAGGGGGAGAGGTGCCTTTGAAAAAGCCCGAGGTGGGGGGGTTAGAAATCAGTGGAAGCGAGATGGAAGATGAGGGATAAGTGGAAGGGGGGAAATGAGGGTCTAGTTCCATGGAAAGGGGAGGAAAATGGTTCCCAGAGGAGGGGAAAATAGGGGGATTTAGTGAGTATGAAGCAGAGGAGGGGTCTAAACAGGTTGCTAGAAACTGGAGCGAAGCTGGTGGGGAAAATTAGGTCCGAGAGCGAAGAAAGCATCGTCAGGAATCTTAGAAGCCGACAACGAGAAAGTGGAGCTGGAAGAGAAAGTGAAGGGTAATCCAGAACCGTACAGACCCTAGGATCATCAGCTAGCGACGAGGGTATTTGCAGTGAAAAGTTGGAAGTGGTGACCGACAGTTGTGGGGGTGAGACCATTCAAATGGGAACCGAAGTGTATGGGTCCTCAGAATAGTTGACCATATCTTCCACCATTCCAGCCGACAACTCGCAGGGAAAAGCAACCCAGAAAAAAGCACCGACAAACAAATGCCCAAATAGTGACTGATGACCTCGATGCCAGATAATAGAACAAGAAAACGACAACAGGTGGAGGGAGTCAACTAGGTGGGGAGTGTGCAAGCTAACCCCAACCATAGGCAGAAGGTAAAACCGAATAGTGAGCACCATAACCAGCTAAGGTTTGTAGTAGCACCATCTTCGCCTCTGCTCTCATCTATAATTTAATTGTAAATAAAGTGATTTAAAAAAATATATATTATTTAATTAGAAAACATAATAATAACAATACATGGTATTTAAAAAAAATAAAAAAATTAGTATCAAGTTAAGAAAAAGAGTTACGCTGGATAAGTATACTTCACCTCATACTCGATCAATGTCTTCATCCATGACTATGACTGATTTTAATAAAAAATTAATAGACCTTGAAACTAATGTCACCGAACACGACAAAAAAATCAAGGAGCTCCAGAATACAACAAAGAGAATATAAATAGAAAGTCGCCACCTCATACCCGATCAATGTCTTCATCCATGTCTTCATCCATGACGATCACTGATTTTAATAAAAAAATTAATAGACCTTGATACTAATGTCACCAGACACGACAAAAAAATCAAGGAGCTCCAAAATACAACAAAGAGAATAGAAATAGAAAGTCAACTCGAGCAGAACCATAACGAATTTAAAAAGGATCTTACAATCCTTTCAAAGAAGGTGGATCTAAATCATAGTCATAGTCCACCTCATACCCAATCAATGTCTTCATTCATGACGATGACTGATTCTAATAAAAAATTAATAGACCATGAAACTAATGTCACCAGACACGACCAAAAAATCAAGGAGCTCCAGAATACAACAAAGAGAATAGAAATGGAAAATCTCCACCTCATACCCGATCAATGTCTTCATCCATGACGATGACTGGTTTTAATAAAAATTTAATAGACCTTGAAACTAATGTCACCAGACACGACAAAAAAATCAAGGAGCTCTATAATACAACAAAGAGAATAGAAATAGAAAGTCAACTCGAGCAGAACCATAACGAATTTAAAAAGGATCTTGCAATCCTTTCAAATAAGGTGGATCTAAATCATAGTCAAGCAATGGTGATGTTGGCTTGTATTTGTGACAAGTTGAAGATTACACCCGATCAAATACCCTAAAATAATGAAGCTACTCAATATCTCAATTCCCCGGATTCGTCGAACTCGTCAAACTCACATGAGAAAACCGAGTCTCCAAAAGCATCATCCATACCCCAACAACAAAATAGTAACACAAATTTTCAAAATATGCAACTCTAAAATCAATACTCAAATATGCATCTCGTGAATCAATACCTTCTCTTTACTCCAAGAGTTGCAACATATCAAGGAAGAGCAAAACTTGAACTCTCCAAATTTGATAGTGACGAGAAGTGCAACATTGCATGGTTTAATAAAGAAAAAGAATATTTCGAGATTTATGGTATTGACAACGATGCTGAAAAGATCAAGCATGCATCCATGCAAATGGAAGGCGAAACATATAATTGATATATGTGGTGAAAAAAGATGACACTTGCTCTCAGTTGGAGGAAATTCAAAAATGCATTCTTTAAAAGGTGTCAAGGAAGAAGAGTTCTTCTCAACACTCACCAGATTGCAATAAAAAGGAGATGTGGACGAATACACTTGACAATGAGAAACTTTAGCTATACAAGTACCTAGATTATCAGAAACTCACCTCATTTAGTCATACCTCATGAGACTTAAACCCCATATCCAGGCTGAGCTTGAGCTTCATGACATCACTTTTATAGAAGTAGCAAGACAAAAAACAAAACCTGCTGAAAAGAAGCACGAAAAGATGCAGTGACCAAAATTTGAAAGAGTATATTCAAGATGAAGATTTTCCCAAGCCATGAACATGGATAACGCCAAATATGTTCCACCACATCTCTGTGAAGGAGAAAAAACTAACTTGGAAATGCAAAGAATGAAAGAAAGTACAAACATTGTGGCAAAAAATGGGACCCTAAACATAGATGTGCTAAAGGAAAATAAACCAAGAACCTGTATAAATGTGAAGCAACTAATGATTCAGACAGTGAAGAATCATATGTAGAAAAAATCGAATATCCCCCAAAATTTTCTCTAGAACTAGATAACAAGAATATTCCGCAAGTATCATTATCAACCATGACAAGTATATCTCAATCCCAGACAAAAGTTAAAAGGACACATCAAAAAGAACAACGTAATGGTTATGATGAATTCCAAAAGCACCTACAACTATTTGGACTCTACTATGGCGAAAATACTCAACATTTTTAAGTTTCCCATGCCCAACATGAAGGTTATGGTCGCTGACGGTAAGAAAATTGAAAAGGTAGGGAAATGCCATAAAATCAAATTATAGATTGAAGACTATAATCTAAAATCTCCGTTCTACACTACACTATTAGGAGTGGATGTGGTCCTAGGTATCCAATGGCTTCAAACCCTAGGTACTTACTCTGCTAACCATCATAAGCAATTTATAAAATTTAAATGGGACGGGAAAAAATACAAGTTATATGGGTTCCAACCCCCTACAAATCAAATTATATCATCATCCCAGATGATGAAATTGATTCAAAAGGAATCACCAACTTATTTAGTATAATGTCATCAATTAGAAATGTTAACTTCAAATTTGGTCAACGAAGAAGCACAGGAAGTCCAAGAGCTAATTCAAAAGCACGAAAAAGTATTCCAAGATCTTTCAATGAAGTTGCCTCCTAAAAGAGAAATCGAGCATACAATCGATGTCAAATTAGAATAAAATTTATTGTAAAACATGGAAAGATCACCTAGAACATTTGGAGAAAATTCTTATTGTATTAGAAGAGCATCAATTCTGTGCTAAGAAGTCCAAATTCACTTCTGGGAGAGAAGAAGTAGAATATCTTAGACATATAATATCCAAGGAAGGAGTGAAAGTAGATCCTAATAAGATCAAGGCTATAAGAGAATGGCCTAAACCCATTAATATCTTCAAGCTAAGAGCATTCTTAGGATTGACCGTGTATTATCGAAGATTTATTAAAAGCTATGCCCATATAACCACACCCATAACGAACCTTCTAAAGAAACTCATTTCGATGGAATGATGAAGCAGAAAAGTGTTTTGAAGACTTGAAGGAAGTTATGTCTATTGCCCCTGTATTGGCAACTCCAGACTTCTCAAAACCGTTTGTAATTGAGTGTGATGCTTCAAGTTTTGGCATAAGAGCGGTACTACTACATGATGGTCACCCAATCACATTTGAAAGCATGAGCTCAATAAGAAATAACGTCTCAAGTCTACACACAACAAGGAAATGCTTGCTATTATGCACACATTAGTCAAATGGAGACAATATCTCTTGGGAAGTAATTTCTTAATACGAACAAATTATAATAATCTTCAGCATCTCCTCCAGTGGAAAATGCTATCTACAGAACAATAAAAATAGATAGAAAAAATTGTTGCTTTCAACATGGATATATTACATTCTTAAGGGACAGATAATGTAGTAGCTAATGCTCTGTCTAGGAAAGACAAATAATCATCATTACTTGCAATTTCAGTTGTTGTTCCTGAATGTCTTAATGAGATTTGAAGTGAATATGCAAAAGATCCAGAAACAAGTACCATAATCAATAACCTTCCTTAGAATTCAAAATTTGAATGGAAAAACAATATTCTATGGTATAAGGGAAGAATTTATTTGCTATCTACAGAACAACAAAAATGGATAGAAAAAATTGTTGCTTTCAACATGGATATATTACATAAGAAAGGGAAGGATAAGGTAGTAGTTGATGCTCTGTCTAGGAAAGACAAAGAATCATCATTACTTGTAGTTGCAGTTGTTGTTTTCGAATGGCTTAATGAGATTTGAAGTGAATATGCAAAAGATCCAGAAACAAGTGCCACAATCAATAACCTTCCTTAAAATTAAATATTTGAATGGAAAAACAATATTCTATGGTATAAGGGAAGAATTTATCTGAGTTCAAATTCCAAATTTAAAGCCAAGATTCTTATATAGTCGCATGATTCATTGTCATCCGGACATGTAGGATGATTTGAAACCTACTACAATGCACACCAATCATTCTTTTGGAAGGAAATGAATAGTGATATTCAAAAATATGTAGCAGAATGCGATAAATGCCCGAGGAATAAAAATGAGAATATTATGATACTTGAATTACATCCTTTAAATATCCCAAATCAGAAATGGGAGGAGATACCAATGGACTTTATCGAAGGTTTACGTGTATGATGGTAAGGATACAATTCTTGTAGTAGTCAACAAACTCACGAAGTATGCTCACTTTATTGGAATGAGAAAATCAGAGTCAGCGAAGCAAATTGCTGAGATATTTTGCAAAAATGTTTACAAATTACATAGATTTCCCAATGTCATTCTGAGCAATAGAGATGCCAAATTCAAGGTTAATTTTTGGAGGGAATTTTTCAAACTTATAAGAACCTACCTCAATATGAGTTCAGTCTACGATCCTCAAACAGATTGCCAAACAGAGGATGTCAATAAATGTTTAGAAACCTACCAACGTTGTTATGCCATAGACAAACAAAAATAAGTGGGCTTAGGGGTTACATCTCGCTGAATGGTGGTAGAATTCTACTTACCGCAACGTGAACGAAAATGACTCCATTTCAAGTGTTGTACAGTCATGAACCTATGAAATGGAAGGTATTTGCTATCATTAAGACGAAACTTCCAGTTATTAAAGACCAATTAAAAGAAGCCCAAAAAGTCATCCAAACTCTAAAAGAAAATCTAAATAATGCAAAAATTCGTATGGAGCCGCAAACTAACTGAAACAAAACAGAGAGAGAATTTGAAGTTGGAGAATGGATATTTGTTAAAATTTAGCCTTACAAGCAATTGTCCTTAAAACAAAAGGGAAAAAATGAATTGGCACCAAGGTTTTATGGACCATACCAGATCAGCAAAAAGATCGACCAAGCAGCATACAGTTTAAGCCTTCTTGATAAAAGTCATGTTCACAACGTTTTCCATGTATCCTGCCTTAAAAAGGCACTTGGCGAACATCAATCATCACAATCAACACTTCCGACTTTAGATGAAGAAAAAAGGGTCATTCTAGAACCAAATGGTATTATCTCCATCAGGGAAAAAAAGTTGCGATCACAAGTAATTAAAGAATACTTGATCAAGTGGAAAGACTTACCAGAAGAAGAAGCTTCCTGGGAGACAAAAGCGTTTCGTTAACAACACACGTCATTACATATGCTTTGAGGACAAAACATATTTCAAGAGGAAGACAATGTTATATAAAAATTAAACAAGTCTGTAATTAGTAATTAATTAGGCAGATGTCATGATCAAAGATCACGCCCATTCACCAAGAGGCACCCAAGCCAATTGTAATCATCATTCAACCATTCAAGTATTAATTAAATTTTATTTTCTATCAATTACGAAGAGGTTTGCACCACTTTATCATCCCATTGAAAAGAGTTATCTTTCAACAGATTTGTTTTTTTTTCTCTTGAGTAAGACTAATTCTATTAACAAAGTAGAGAAATATAATTACATAGAGACTGAAGTCAAGACTCTACTTTAATGAGAGGCAGAACTGTCAAGTGAAAACAGGTGAGAAGACAGGAATTAGAGCCCGCGTAGGGGATCTGGATGATACTCTCCTGGTGCTTCATAGTTAACAAAAACATAAAAAAACACAGGAAATCCACAACATAGCTTACATAACAAGCTTGCCCAGTGATAGACGTGGCATAACCAAAAAACGACGCCGGGGAGAGCTCGCTAGTCATCTTGTGGTTCTTCCACGATACGGCACCATCCGTACTCTGGCACATCCTTAGCTTGAGCAACGTTTTGATCAGAGGGGCTAGGGTCAACTGGCATCATCTCCGCATCCTGAGTGCTGCAACCTTGAACATTCAAATCCTGCCGAGGCGCATTTCCAATTCCCAGTTGGATGGAAGGAGAAGGAACAGAGACTGCCCCCGAGCCTCCCAGATGAGAATCAGAGTCCTCCATCTGATTAGTCTCATGGAAGACCACCGTGATGTGAGCCGTTATCCTATGCCGATGCAGGGAACTATTAAAAGAGAAAATTGCAGAGCCAGATGAGGAAGGAGGCCCAGGGTGGTGTCTAGAGGGTCGTAGCCGCCCTCTCCCACTGCGCATGTTGGGGTAACGACCGGTAAACAATTCACTAGAGAGGGAAGGCGAGTTAGAAGACGAGCTTGTTGGCACTCGCCGGGACTGGCCTCTTCAGCACCCCATTCTTTGGCGAAGTTGAGCCATCTGTGAGGGTGCGGCAATGAGATGCCGGACAGGCCAAACAGCAATTAGGCTGCAGAGCAACAGAGACACCGAGACCAGGAGGGAGCCTGCAGATGCCCTTCACCAGCAAAACCAAATTGAACACTAAGTGATTCTCTCCAGAGAAAGTTCGGGCGACCTTAGGATTGACAGGGACAATCTCCTGCCACCTTGTATCAGAGACGACGCCCGAGACCAGATGATAAATCGTCAGGACAGAGGCTATGAACACACAACTCAAAACCCACCACCCAAAGCCAGAGACAAAGCCTAAGACTAGATGAAGAAAAGTCGAGACTAAGACCACCAGGCAAGAGCTTGAGACCCGACGGAGGAAAGAGAGGAGCAACAGGAGCCGCTCTAGGAGGGTCGAGCCAAGCTCCAAAGAGACTTTCCCCAGCAAGTACCGAAATCGCTCAGAGAAAACAGAGCTAACCCCAGGCAGCCTGAAAACCGAAATGAGACCTAAGGCGAGGGGATGAGCCAAGTGAAACAACCCAAATGACTTCATCGCAAACCCAAAACAGAGCCTGGCATTAACCTTTCCTGGCATGCCTCGAGAAGCCTCTTCCATTACTACAACATTGAAGAATGCCGTCATCTCTTGCAGGTCTGAGCGTGCGGAGAGAAGAACCATCGCAGTAGACAAGAGGTGAGGACCAGAGCCACTAGAATGTGATCTGTTTAACCTTACACTTCACGCATGTCGAGCACTCTCCCGCTTACATGTATTTAGCTCTATGTACTGGGTGGGCAGGTGTCGAACTGACTCGTCCCACCCTTGTCTCTTCACCGTAAATGTCGCCTCAATCACCCACATCCGGGGTTTTTCAATAGATTTGTTAGGGGTGCATATACATGAGCATAATTTTGAATAAACCTTCGATAGTATCTAGTCAACCTTAAGAATCCTCTTAATTTGGAGATGTTAATTGGTATGGGCCATTTTTTTATAGCTTTGATCTTATTAGGATCTACTTTTACTCCTTCCTTGGATATTATGTGTCTGAGGTACTCTACCTCTTCTTTTCTAAAGGCACTCTTGGACATCTTTTCATAGAATTGATGTTCTTCTAATATAGTGAGAACTTGCTCTAGATGTTGCAGATGCCCCTTCCATGTTTTACTATAGATTAGAATATCATCAAAGAACACTAACACAAACTTCCTTAGATATGGACAAAATATCTCATTCATGGTGGCTTGGAAGGTTGCTAGAGCATTAGTTAATCCGAAAGGCATTCCCTTAAATTCATAATGACTTTCATGTGTTCGAAAAACAGCGTTTGTTATATCCTCTAGCCTTATTTTGATTTGGTAGTATCTCGATCTCAAGTCCAATTTTGAAAAATAATGGGCTCCATGAAGTTCATCTAGCATTTCATCTATATAGAGAATAAAAAATTTGTTCTTAATCATTACCTTGTTCAGTCTTCAATAATCTATACACAGTCTAAAGGATCCATCTTTCTTTTGGATTGGAACCACCGAAGTAGCATATGGGCTTCTTCTTTTTATGAAGATTCCACACTTCAAAAAATATTGGAATAATCTTTCGATTTTAGTTTTTTGATGATGTGAATATCTATACTGTTTGATGTTGACAATGTTTGAACTTGATTTGACTTCGATTATGTGCTCGATTTCTCTTCATAGGAAAATATCGTAACACCTTTTGGTGTTTTTGAACTTCAGGTGGTAGTTCTTGAACTTCAGGTGGTAGTTCTTGAACTTTAGATGGTTCTTCGCTAACCAATTTTGAAGCCAACATCTCCATCTAATGACATTGCACTACATACACCGGTGCTTCCTTCCAGATCAACTTCATCATTTGGTATGATGATACAATTTGATTGTGAGGTGTTGGAACCCATATAACCTGTATTTTTACCCCTCACATCTAAACTTCATAAATTGCTTTCGATGGTTGGCAGAATAAGTGCCTAGGGTTTGTAGCCATTGGATACCTAAGACCACATCCACTCTTTGTAATAGTACAATGTAAAACAAAAACTCTAGATTATAGTCCCAAGTCTGCAAATTGACTTTATGGCATTTCCCTACTTTTCAATTTTCTTTCCATCAACTGCCATCACTTTCATGTTGGGAATGGGATATGTGAAAATGTTGAACCTTTTTGCCATATTTGAGTCCAAAAAGTTGTGAGCGCTGTTGTATCTAGTAGAAACATTACATTGCTCTTTTTGATATATCCTTTTAACTTTAATGTTTGGGGATAATATATACCTATCATGGCCAATAATTACACTTGTTAAATATTCTCTCTATTTGATACTGAAGAAAATTGTGGAAAATTTTCATCTTTTTCTACATCCGATTTTCACTATCTGAATCATTGGTTGCTTCACATGTATATAGGTTCTTGGTCTCTTTTCCCATAACACTTATGTTTAGAATCCCATTTTTCGCCACAATATTTTCACTTACCTTCTTTCATTCTTTGTATTTCCAAATTAATTTTTCCTCCTTCCCGAAGCTGTGGTGGAACATATTTTGTATTATCCACATTAACAATTTGGAGAAATTTTCGTTTAGAATATACTCTTTCAACTTTTGGCATCTGTATTCTTTCGAGCTTCTTTTCTACAACTTTTTCTTTCTATCTTGCTTCTTTTATAGAAGTGATATCATGAAGCTTAAACCCATCCAGGAAATGTGGTTTAAGTCCTGTGATGTATGATTAAATAAGACGAACCTCTAATAACCCAAGTACTTGTGTAGCTAGATTTTCCCATTCTCTAGTGTATTCGTCCACGTCTGCTTTTTGTTGTAGCCTAGTGAGTGCCAAGAAGAACTTTCCTTTTTTGACACCTTGAAACCTTTTAAAAATGCATTTTTGTACTTCTCCCCATTGATAACGTGTCATTTTCTTCCACCACATATACCAATTATATGATTCACCTCCCATTTGCATGAATGCGTGCATGGTTTTTTCAACGTCATTGTCAATACTGTAAATCTCAAATTATTCTTCTACTTTATTAAACCATGAAAAACTATATTTCTCGTTAATGTGAAATTTGGAGAGCTTAAGTTATGCTCTTCGTTGATATGTAGCAACTGTTGGGGTGAAGAAGGGTATTGATTCAAGAGCTGCATATTTGGGAATTGATTCCAAAGCTGCATATTTTAAAAATTCGTGTTACTATTTTGTTGATTGAGAATTGAATATGTTTTTGAAAACTCAGTGGTCTAATATGTTTTATGTATCCGAAGGATCTGGGTGTTGAGTAACTTCATTATTTTGAGGTAATAAATCAATTGTGATTTTCAGCGTTTCACAAATAGAGTTCAACTCTGCCATGGCTTCATTATGAGCCATTAATGCTGCATTATGATTTTGATCGACCTTATTTGAAAGGATTGCATGATCCCTTTTAAATTCGTTATGATTATGCTTGAGCTGATTATCTATTCTCTTTGTTATGTCCCGAAGCTCCTTGATTTTTTCGGCATCTCCGGTGACCTTATTCTCAAGATCTATTATTTTTTTATTAAAATCAACCATCGACATTGATCGGGTGGTGTATATTTATCGAATTTAACTTTTTTTCTTAACTTGACCCTAATATTTTTATTTTATTTATTTATTTAATTATGTAATTTTTTCTAATATATAATTGTATTATATAATAATTATAACTATTATATAACTATACTAATATAATTTGGGTTATATAACTATGGTTTATGATATTATGCAAAAATGCATTGATCGTGGGTGTGACGTTTGGGATGAGAGAGAACAATGGTTTGTTGATAAGGCATAAGACACAATGACAGACGAGGCATGAGAAACGACAAGGTAGACACGACAATTGCGAATGGGCATGAATAGCCAATGGTGGAAGTCAAGGGTGTGTCGAAAAACCATTGGGCTAGTAGGGTTTTACAATGACATCACAACGATTAGCGAACAATGGGTGGTTTGGAAACAAAAAACAATAGGACAATGTAAACGACGACATTGGTTGAGATAACATGCGACATCGGATGGTCAAATAGTCAGTGGAAGGTGGCAGTTAACTTGGAATACAGAGTAATGACAGACAAGGGCGATGAGGCAATGCAGCAGTACAGGAACGGTGGAGTTGTTTTGGAGTGTCGCGCTCTAATACCAAATGGAGCACACTAGCTCAATGTTTTGACAAAATTATATATTTTATTAGTGGATTGAAAAATACAATGATTACAATGAAGGAATGCTCTAGCTTTAAATATAGCCTAAGAGCCATTACATGAGGGGACATGATCGTTGATCGTGCCTCTTAGTTTAAAAATTAAATTAAATGAGTTAATACAATAATTTTATACATAACATCTAAGCTAGTGCTCGTTGTGTAAAAGCGCAAAAGAATCTGTAAACCACTTGTTCCTTGCATGTTTTTTTTCACGAGCGATATGGGCATCCACATGTATAGTTTTAAATATTCAACAAATGTGGTAGGGGGCCTCATATACTAAAGCATGGGAGGGTAGGTGATGGAATATCACCCAAAACAATTACGTTGTCTTCCTCTTCTATCATGGGGCATTTGGTTAGGCTCAAAATGCTGAAGTTTTTAAGGACAAATCCTACACTCCTCACACTATGACAACCAAATCCATAGCAATGTTCTCTATGTTGGACATTCTTGATTCCATTCGTAAACTTCAAAATGTATCTAAAGAATCCATCGACCAATCTTTTCCATGGGCCTACTTCGATGTAGCAGCACTTTCAAATGGAATGTGGTGGGGCATTGTTCTTCATCTTTGAAACACTCACTATTTCACACAGAAAAGTGGTCTGGGGCCAAGGACAAACACTTACTCAAAACTTGTGAGCTTAAAACTATAGTTGATTTTTGCTATTGAACAGGGCATTCCCAAATTGTAGATTTTTGGTGGCTTTATGATTATCATTAACTAGTTCAATAGTATTGCTAGATGTCACATGCACACTCTATGTCCAAACCTTGATGATTGCTAGATGTCACATGCATACTCCATGTTCAAACCTTGATGAGTTTTTTACATTAAAGTAGTGTTTTAATTATGTTTCTTGTTGTCATATTTACAGAGAAAGCAATTCAACCGTTAACATCTTTTTTTTTTTATAATTTTTGTGGAAAAACCTGTGAGCAGTTTTGAAACCAACGTTTCGGACTAGCTTAGTGAGTCCATCATCGGACTAGCTCATAGGTTTTTCCACAAAACTATAAAAAATTCGGACTAGCTTAGTGAGTCCATCATCGGACTAGCTCACAAGTTTTTCCACAAAATTATAAAAAATTCGAGCAACCTGTATGGACTCTCTCTTTAACACCGTTAACATCTTGTCTAAAAAAGGCGCTGCTCAAGATTAGGGAATCTGGATTTTTTTTTAAATATTTTTATGTTTTCGTTTCTAGCTAATGTATATATTTATTGCTTATGACTCTTTTATGGAGAACTGATGCATATGAGAACAATTTTGCTCTTTGTTTGAAAATCTTTTGATGTAAAATATATATTCTAGAATGAAATTTTAGAGACATTATTTTTAGTCCACTTTTTTGATAGGCTCACTATTGGCAAATGTGGGTAAATAGTTTGCTAGAAGGTTGCCTTACACATGCAAATGTAATTTTCAATTTTATTCATTAAAAAAAAAGACATAAAAACAAATCTCAAAATTTACATTAAATTAAAAACAAACACTTCAATCTTGCATAAAAACAAATCTTAAAATTAACACTGAGTTTTCCTACATATTAAAGGGTAGTTTAAATATGAAGTAAATAAGGCTACTCATCAACCAAAAACCAACTATGGTCTAATCTCTTTAAACTTTAAATTTCAGCAATAAAAACAAATTATATATATATATATATATATATATATTACACTTCAAAGATAATACTAATAATAATAAAAAGTTACAAATATAGTTATAAACCCTATCACACTCTTCATATATGAATTACATATTATGATACAAAACGATTAGTGTAAGGTCATCATCTATCATTTTAAGAAATCAAATCTCCTTAGCTTTATACAAAATTTTCTATATATTAATTACTTTGATGAATTAATAATTATTTATAAAATATTTTTATAATAAAAAATGAAATTTATATTTTAATATTATTTTTTTTTTGTAAATCTGACTATTCTATTATAATACAAAAAGTTACAGAGAGTTACATTTTCCGCCAAAATTGGCTACATGGACAGGATGACAATTCGAATCTGAAACTGAGCCTGAGAGGGAGCACTGTGAGACCGTCCTCTTTTCCCCAACTAGAAACTATACTGAAGACTCCAAAACTGAACCTGCCACTCCCTGCAACACAAGGGAGGAGGTTGCAGACCCATACAAAAACTGAGAAGGTGCTTACAGACACTGAACTGATAAGGTAGAATCGACATTACAGACTCGGATACATAAACCATGATTGACACAGACTTTGCAGAAATGAACATAGACTTGGACTGACTACCAAAAACGACAGGTGCCGCTTTGAAGATTTGCAAAAATGAACAGAACAAAGCCATACCACCATAGAAGCCCAGACCGCGCGCTTAGGTGCGAGGATTTGGAGGCTCCTCCACCATCGGGGGGATGAAAGTGCCGTGTGGCTCCTCCACCACCGGGCAGCCGTAGGAGTCTGAGGCACTCGTGTCGGTGTAGGGCGCGGTGTTCTTCTCAGGCTCGCTTGGTCCAGCTTGGTTTCTCGCCACCTCGCCCGTGGCTTCCTGAGACTGTAATTGCTGACCAGGAACAGGTGATGGTGGCCTTGGATCAGCTGGGGCTCCAGGTCAGTCTTGGTGCTCGCATATTTCAATGCGCACTGTGACGAAATATACAGCATTGTCCAGGATGCAGGGGAACATGAAACGGGCTGATGGATGCCCTCCAAAGGGACATACTGCCGACCTGCCCCGCCCTCTGCCTCGCCCTCTCCCTGTGCGAGCATGTGGAGAGAGAATTTCCTCTGAGGACGCAGAGGAATGTGGAGACGAGGCTCTTGCTCGGCCTCTGCCTCTTGAGCCACCACACCGACAGGCTCCTCGTAGCCGTTCTCGTGGCATGATACGACGCTAACACTGACAGAGGCTGGGCCTGATACAGAACCACACCAGAACAGAGGCCAGGCGTGATACAGAACCACACCCGGAGAGAGTGCCCCAACTAAATGACCCGACCCGCACCCAGAAAAAACAGGACGTCCTAGAAATGCCCCTCGAACTAGGACCCCAGGAGACGACCACGCTGCACAGATTGAAATTCGGTCATTGATAGTGCCGCCCCAGACTGAAGCTACAGCCCAAGTTCTCAGGTGTTTCAGGCTCTCAACCAAGGCCTCAAGAGCTGAGGGCCGAGGTTGATGGACAATCTTTCTCCCACACCGAGCAGACATCCAAGAATTGAATACCCCCCTCCCTAACCAAACCAGACAACCGGACAACCAAACAACCAGGGCTACGCTCACCAGACAACCAGAACTGCACTCACCAGAGCTACTGTCGCGTCTCACCAGCTTACGCTGACAGTTCCCCTCACTGTTCACTCTTGAAATCAGGGAATTCCTCAGCCAGATAACCAGATAACCAGATAGCACCCCACTCGACCAGAGAACACTCCGCTCAACCAGGTAACCAGATAACACCCCGCTCGACCAGAGAACACCCCGCTCAACCAGAGAACACTCCGCTCGACCAGAGAACACCCCGCTCAACCAGAGAACACCCCGCTCAGCCAAATAACCAGAGCTTCGCTCTCCTGAACCTCTCAAATGCCTTCCTCTCGGCGTCGAAGTGCCGCCTCTCGACGGTCTAATACCCCTGCCCACTTGCGAGAGCCTGCCTGCATTAACTATGACCGGACTCCTTCGCGAGTCTTCGGCCCATCTGTCCAGAGCTGGCGGCCACTTGTCATTGAATGACGCCGCCTGCTCATTAATACCATGGTCATTCACCCGCAGCCGGGGAATTTATATTTTAATATTAAAAAGCAATAAAATATTTTTTGGCATCCAAAATCCGCTTTCCTCTACTGTTGTGCTAAACACATGACCTAGCTTGGGCTTACGCAACTCACAACCACCCACCAAGGGCCTCCTGCCGCATCAATGGAGCAAATGGACTCTCCAGAAGATGGAGATCCATCATCAGATCATCAACATGAACATGAAGACTCTGCAAATGCGTTTGCATCCCTCAACTCCATAATGGGACCTCCAAAAAAACAGGCCATCATTAACCAAATTTCTAAAGAGACTGGATGATATTCCTGAGATCTCCCTTATGTCGACTCTTCCCCGATGAGCAGCATTGTCCCTTGTAGAACATGGCTTGGTTGGCCAGTTCACAGGTTTATGACAATCACCCAAATTTATTTAGAAATGGGTAGAAAGAAACTAGACATTGTCAATCAATGGGAAAATCTCCATAAGGTTTTGTGGAAGAGGGTATTATACCTTCCATTTTTTAACAAAAGAAGATTACGATTTAATCTTCAGGAATGACCCATACTTCATGGACATGAGAGGATTATATTTAAACTGATGGACTCCTGATTTTGACACTGAAATGGATGTCCCAAGCGCTGTGCCAGTATGGGTCAGATTACCACATCTTCCTCTTCACTACTGGGGAGATGAATCAATGAAAGCTATTGGGAATGGAGTGGGGAAATACATTGATAGATGTGAACCAAAGGAGAACATGCATGCGTGTGCTAGGATCTGTGTAGAAGTGGACTTAGGGAAAGGCCTCCCGGAAGCAATAAAGATCAAAGTCGACCAATGGATGCATATACAACAACTGGACTACAAACAAATCCCCTTCAAGTGTAAGGTATGCCATGAATACGGTCATTTTGCAAATAGATGTCCAAAAAAGAAAGAAAATGAAAATGCATAAGAACCCGAAAATAAATGGGAACAAGTCAAACGGAAGAAATCATCCAACAAACAACCCTTTCCTTCCTCATCACAACCTCAAACATCCACTGGACTTTCCCCATCCTCACTTAACGCAGAAATACCCTCATCTCTTATAAACCCCAACCCCCTTGGTCCCTCGGAAGATCCCCCAGCTCCCCCCTCTCCACGATCCCCCCCACATCCACCCAGCTCCCCTATCATGCCATCAATCCCTATAAACCTCCACTCTTCCCCTCCCCCATCAATGGATCAAATATTAATCAGAAATCAACCCAAGGAGTCCCTCCAAACCTTTGAACACAAAGAAAACAAGAAGAAAATCTAACAAGGAGCTGAGAGATGAAGCAACAACTAAGGAGATGGAACTAGGCACGCAATAACCCATGGATTCCTTCTTTGGAAAAAGCTCTGGGAATAATGAAAAAAACCAAAACCAGCATAGAGGGAAAGGTCCCTCATCCAATCAAACAAACAAGTAATGATCGTGGTCTCCTGGAATTGCCATGGACTAAGAACACCCTTAAAAGTGAATGCAGCAAGAGATATATTAGCAAAAGAAACCCAAGATATATTTATGATCCAGGAGACCAAAACAAGTGGCCAAGAATCATAAAAAATGATAAAAAAACTAAAAAACTATGAAAGAAAAACAGTACAGACCAGAGGGGCCTCAGGAGCAATCTGTACACTATGACAGAAAGGAAAATGGGAAATGATGCAGCAAAAAAAGAAGCAATATTGGATTTGAACAGACCTAAAGGAAATAAACACCAAGGAGCAATACAACTTTATTAACATTTATGCCGCAAACCACTACAAGGAAAAAGAACAATGTTGGAGCACAGTGCAAGAAACTCTAAATGAAACTCAAAATAGAAAAGTGATCCTAAGAGGGGACCTTAACTTGATTAGAAATATTGAAGAGAAATTTGGAGGGTCCTACCATGCATATCCATCCAGGGAGGCTCTGGAAACAATCATGGAACATAACAAGTTAGTTGATATCCCACCAAGCAATGGGAAGTACACAGAATAATAAAAGGGTGGGAAAAAGCAATATAAAAGAGAGGCTGGACTGTATATTGGTTCAAGAAAACATCGTCTCAAGTTTCAACTCAGCAAGATAAAAATACTTCACACCACGTCATCTGACCACAAGGCAGTGACAATCATTCTGGGCAAAATGGATAACCAAGGGCCTTTACCTTTTAAATACATCCCAATATGGGACAACAATGAAGATTTTAGAAATCTAATTTCAGAAGTGTGGGCACAAAAGGTCACAAGTTTGCCTCACTTTGTGTGGGAAACCATATTAAAAAATTTGAGAATAAAAGTGAAAACTTGGGCAAGGGAAAATGAAAAGCAAAATAAAAACAGAAAAGCTTAGTTGATTAAAGGAACTGACAGCATGCAAGAGGCAAAGGAAAATAAGGAGGAGGATAAACAAGACTATTTACAAGAAAATGATTTTTTTGGGAAATTTACAAAGAAAATAGAAAAGAAGAAGAGATGAGATTGAAATCAAGAAGTCTCTGGCTGAATGCAGGGGACAAAAACACAACCTTTTTTCACAATTCCATGCAAATAAGAAGAGCAAGAAACCAAATTGACAAAATCCAAGTGGATGGACAAGAAATTAAGGGAGCGAAGGAGCTGGAAAAAGCAACACATAATCACTTTAAAAACCTCTTGACAGTGAATGCAGAAACGGAAAACTATGAGAATTTCCTACAACACACTCAAAAAAAGATAAGAGAAGGACACAATGCAAAAATAATGAAAGAAATCTCAGAAGAAGAAGTAAAGGAAGCAATATGGAGCCTCCACCCAGATAAGGCACCAAGCCTAGATAGATTCACAATAGCCTTTTATAGGCAACACTGACAAACTATAAAAATAGACTTCTTAAGAATGGTAAGGAACATATTAAAAAAAAAATGAGAAGCAACACAAAATCTTCTTATCTGGCATTAATTCCAAAGCAATCCAATCCCTCCACTTTCAGTGGATTTTGACCAATCTCCATATGCAACTCTTCCTATAAGATAGTAACAAAAATCATAGCAAATAGAATCAAGAAAGTGCTTCCAAAAATAATATCGGAAAATCAAGGAGGCTTTGTTCCAAGGAGGCAGATCATTGATAATGTTATTGTTGTCCAGGATGCCATTCACTCAAGCATGCAGAGAAAAGAAAAAGGAATGATCATAAAACTAGATATGGCTAATGCTTTTGATCAGGTCAGCCTACCATATCTCATGGCTGTTCTAAAGAAATTTGGATTCTCAAAAGAAATTATAGAGGTCTTCCAGGCATGCATTATAAACCCTTGGATAGCACCACTTATAAACGGAAGACCAAGTGACTTCTATCAAAGTTCAAGAGGATTGAGACAGGGGCGCCCTCTATCTCCTTTCCTCTATATCATAATGGCATAAACTCTAAGTAGAGAACTGGAAAACAAAGGAGAGAAAGAACCATAACTGGACTGTAAATCTCAAAAGGAATCATAGGCATCAACCACTCTCTGTTTGTGGATGACACATTCTTGTTGGGAGCTGTCTTAAGCATAATTTCTCGAAGATTTAAAAATGTTTTGGATAATTTTGTGCAGGTCTCTGGCGGTATCTTAAACAACACTAAGTGAAAAATTTATGTTTGGAATACCTCTCCCAGAACCATGCAACGAATATCACAGATCCTTGAGATCCCTATCTAAGAAAGATGGACTCACTTCTTTTATCTTGGACTACCTATTTCAAAAGAGAGCAGAGCTATGGATCAAACAAATTGAAAAAATGAAAGAGAAGATCCAAAAGTGGGGTATGATGTCGCTGAACATGGCAGGCAAGGTAATTCTAATGAAGGCCTTACTCACGACACTCCCAATATATCAGTATGCTACAATTTTGGCACCGACAAGTGCACACAAGCAAATGAAATTAATAGTAAGAGGCTTCCTCTGATAGGGAAGGAAACAAGAGAACAAAAAGTTTAGTTTGGTAAAATGGGAGGAAGTAAATTTTCTGTATGAAAAAGGAGGTTTATCTATAAGACTGCCTAGCCTAATGAATGCTACATTGAAAATCATATGGAGAATGATAACAGGTAAGGAGAGCTAGTGGAAAAAACTCTAGCCACAAAATATATGAACCACCCAAGAACAAATTTTCTGACTGAAAATATTCCAACAAGACCATGCACACAAGTTTGGAAGCTTGTGAAGAAGATGATACCTCTAATCAGTGAACATATCTCTAAAATCCTAGGCAATGGTAAAAGTGTCTTGATATGGGAGGATAGAATTATGGGGAAGGAGCCACTATCCCTCCACTCGGGCCATGAAGACATTCAAAAATGTATGAATGATAGAGGCCTGAAAACTCTACATTCAATCTCCAGATGGGAAAATTGAAATTGGTAAGAATGAAACATTACAAGAATTCCCCCAAATCTGAAAAGTCAATGGGACAACCTTTAGAAGCACCTCAAAGGAACAACGCCAACAAGCATTGAGGAAGAAGACACTTTTGCATGGGATCCAAGTGGAGGATGCTACATAGTTAAGACATGCTACACAACCCTTCAAGAACATCAAAACCAACAAGAGTGGACACCATGGAAGTCAATATGGAAGATTGAAAGCCTCCCTAAAATCAAAATCTTCATATGGACCCTATTAAAAGGGGAAATTTTCACCACTGAAAACCTAAAAAAAAAAAGTTTCTATAGTCCATCCAGGTGTTCGATGTGCCTGAAGGAAGAAGAGACTATTCAATATCTCTTTCTAGACTACACGGTAACAAAAGAGTGTTGGAAACAACTATCAAGCCCCTTGGAAATCAACCTAAATTTCTCCAAAACATTTTTGGATTTCTTCCAAGAATGGAAAAAGACATACCCCTACCCTATAAAGAAAAAGGCAACGATAAATAGGTTCTGGGAATGTCTCCCAGCAATTCTTTGTTGGAAAATTTGGCTCTCAAGGAACAAGAGTATTTTCAAATGTCAGGCACCAAAAATAGGGAGAATATTATTAAAAACATGGGGTCTTACATCTGAATTCCTAAATATGAAAGGCACTACAACAATTGAAAACAATCTCCTACAACAAGAAGAAAGGGATTGGATCAGTAAAGCAACAATAAAAAACAACAGAAATAAAAGTCTCAAGAACATTCCTACAACCCAGAACTAAAAGATCCGACTAAATGAAGAAGAATTTTCAACTTGGGAAGAAAACCAAAAGAGTTTTTGCTTGTTCTTTGATGGGGAATCTAAAAATAACCTGGGGAAAGCAAGCACTGGAGGTATTATAATTTACCCCTGGGGGAAAACGATGATATTCTATGAATGGGGACTGGGGAAAACTACAAACAACAAAGCAAAAGCCTACAGTTTGCTGTTGGGCTCACGAATACTTAAAAAAAGAGCCATCAAAGACCCAATAATATTGGGAGACTCAACAATCATTAGTAAAGCAATGACAAGCAATAAAAATCCCACAAATGCAGCCATGAATAAGATATTTAAAAGAATAAGGAATAACCTTGACAATGCAGCGAAAGTCACATTTAAGCATATATTAAGAGAGCATAACAAAACAACATACCATTATGATAATAAGGCAATAAACAAAAGGGAAGGAGATGTCAGAGAAAATGAGGAGTTCTATCATAATTCAATCCCTTAGTTCTATCGCATCAGTTATCATGATAAAAAACACTCCTAAAAAAATCAACAAAAATATTATTCAAAGGACAACAACAAATCAGTTCAGAGATATTCCAGCAGCTCACTCCACAAGGAAATCACGTGAACCATGCCAAAAAATCCTGAGAGTATACAATTTTGATATCAGTCCGAAGACTAAGGTGGGTAAGCATCTCGTTCACTGGCATGGTGGCACGAATCCTTTTCTCCATGATAGTCATTGCTGTAGCCTCCCCTCTTTAAATCACGAGCATTCCCCTTCATCTCTTAATTGCAACCTTGTCAAAGATAAATCTAAAGCCATTGTTTTTCATCCCTCTCATTGTCCTCAAGTAATCATTGCATCGCGCTCTCCCCATTTGATTAATACTCGGAGTCCCTCCCCCATTAATTCTCATTCATCAAGTCATCGCGAAGAGCCTTCCTCCATAAGCGTATACACTGGATATATTTCTCTGTGTGAAAAGGATCGTAAGAAGAGTCCATATGTCAGTGATCTCCACTACCCTCCCTTTTCAAAGCATGAGATTTCCACTCCATCACTCAATTGTAATTACATTAAGGAGATCATTGTAGCCTTTGTTTCTAGTTTGCCCCATCAACTCCCCGGATCCTCAATACATAAAAATCTGACCTCCTCTATCATCAATCCTCTGTCAGTCATCCATATCGATCACTCTATCTATCTGTGTGATAAGGATATTAAGAAAGAGCTCTCTTTCAATCTCGAAGTCTTCAAGGCAGCTCAATTCAAAGCCAACAAAGCTTCTAGGCCCATCATTAAGGAAGTTTTACAATACTCTTCAACAACACAAAGGGAGGGGAAAATAAATCAGACAACAGAAAGTAGAGGAAGAGTCACCATTTCAAGGGAAGCGAAAACAGACTAAAGAAAAACACACACAAGAAACATAGGAAGCATTCCAAAGCCACAGAGAAACAAGCTATACAGATGGAATTTAATCTGGTGGAGAAAGCTGCTAAGAATGACAACTGTGCCACTTGCAAAGCCAACAAATTCATGATAAGCAGGCTCAAAGAAACGATACAGGATCTCAGATCAAAGATGAAGATGGAGAGCTACCAAAAGAAGATCTTTGAAAACTAGAAAGTGGAAATCATTGCATTAAAAAAAAAGTGTGTGCATCTGGAAGAGGCTATGGATTTCATCAAAAACTCCACTTTGAGTTAGGAGGGAGAAAACTCAGTTTGTCAAGGCAAAAAGCAGAGATCCTATTAGGAGCACTCAATAAACCAAAATTAAGCAATTTCAAGCACTACAATAGATATCAAGTAATATGTTTTGTAGATATGTCTTGTTAGCAGGCCGATATGTAAGGCAATATGCCATAATAGTCTTAGACACTAAAAGAATTTTGAGATTCTAGCACTCAAGTATCAGGGATTGCGCTCCCATTTTCCTTCTAAAGCTTGACTCCAAGCTCTCTTGAATGTAACATGAGCACACTCCTCTTTTTCTTTTTGAAAATACAAACTTAACCGATCTTGTAAAAAAAAATCAATAAATATTTTTAAATAATATTTAATTATTATATTTAAACATTTAATAAATTATATATATCATAATTAAGCGAGCGCAGAGCTATATATAGTGTTAGAAACAAGGCAAGTGGTATTTTATGTTAAATTAATTTTAATTTATTTAGACTATTTATGTTAAATTAATTTTAATTTATTTAGACTTTTATATTATCTAGATAGTAAGTTGTATTTTTTTAATATTTTTTATTGTATTATTAAATAGGGTAAAAACAATTTTATTTAGATTATGAAGAGGCCACAAATAAGGATGTAAGGATGTATTTTTCTCTTTTTTCAATGACAAGAAGTTTTGGTAGGTTACTTAAAAAAGTGAGGAAATAGATGTATACAAATGGTGCATTTTGAAATATCATTAATATCACATATCTACTATGTGTGGATGATATGATATGATGAGGGTTTGTGAAGACCCCAAAAGGATCACTAAAAAAATCAAGAGTATCATGGATTTATTTTATAAAAAAACTAAAATGACATTATTATATAAAAATTTATGAAGACTTTATGGGGATATTTGAGTAGGGCAAAACAATATTACTCAACTATTTCGCTATAAGTTTTTTTAAAATATTTGAGTTTCATTTTGAAGCCAAATTAGTATGAAAAATATGATTGGTAGTGGTTTCTAGCTAAAGTGGAGAAGAAAATAAACACTTAGCAAGTAATGATGGTCCAAGGAAGGCCAATTTGTTAAATATCACCTACTTGCGTCTCAAAAGGTGTTTTGGAAACTAATAAGAAACTTTACTACAAGTTTATTTGGTCCATAGACCAAAAATAAGTTATCATCAACAAAATAGTAAGAACTAAATATATATCTCCTAATACATAAAACGATTGAATCACAAATCCCTTCCAACAATAAAATAATTCCTTAATAATATTAATTCCTTAAAGTATAAATTCCTTAATTAATTTAATTTAGTTGTTGTGTAATTTTTTTTTTTAAATTTTTAATTTTAATTTTATGAGAAGTCAGAGTGAAAACATTATAAGAGATAAATATTATATTAAAATATAAAAATAAAATTATAACCATCCATCAAAATTAATATATAAATATCATTAATCAATATAAGAATAAAAGATTTTTTTTATTTTGTTTATTATTTTTGAACGTAAGGTGAAAACTCACTTAGTTAACCTTGCAACGTACGTTCTTATATATCACGAGCTTTGTTAGTTTAGAAACAAATAATTTGCATTATTTTATTGATATATTATTTGAGGTATAATTTAATTAATAATTATTTTGATTTTATTGGAATTTAATAATATAATTTTTAGATGAGATTGTGATTTTTTATGATTTAAAATGTATTTTTATTGTATAAATAGATTTAATACTCTAAAAATTTTTGGGAAACACTCAAATTTATAGATTTTACAATTTAAATTTATAATTCTAATTCTTTTTACCAAATTTCAAACAAACTTATACATAAATTACTCAACACAGGTATACCGCTTCCGATTGGGACTGGTTAATTGGACGCTATTACAAAAAAATCACTTCATGGGAATATCGAGCTCTATCATTGGCTGGACGTGTCACCCTCACAAAGGCAGTATTGACCCATATGTCTGTATACTGGGCGCATCTGTTCTATTTGCCCACCAGGACTATCAACTGCATCAATCGAATTTCTGCCGCATTCATTTGGGGAGGAACCACAAAGGATCACAAGATGCATCTGGTTAAGCTGGACCATATATCAATCCCGAAACGGAAAGGCGGCTGGGGCTTATTAAACTTACGCATCTTTGGACGTGCGCTTCTCTGCCGAACTCTTTGGAGGGGTATTTTCGCCCCATCCCCGTGGGGTAACATTGTCCGAATTAGATACTTAAAAGGGAAACCAGTGGAATTCTGGTATTGGCGTGGTAACATCGGGCCCAGATCCGGCTCCCCCATCTGGAACAGTATGCACAAAATTATACCTTTTTTCATATCCAGACTGAGATGGCGATTATTTTCTGGCAGCAGCATTCATATTGGCATCGATCCTTTTATATGTAATCAGTCTGACATCAACATACCAATGGGCCTCATCACACAGCTTCAGAGACAAGGAATATACACATGGGATAAACTCATCAATGATTGGCATGGATCTACACCCGTGTGGAAGAATGGGTGCGACCTCAATCTTCATGATTTATGGGACGGGATATGGAATTCCATCACAGAGCAACTAAATGGCAGTGCTATCCAACGATATGGAGTCAAAGATCAATTGTTATGGACTGTTTGTTTTTTTAAAAGACCTGTTTCTGTCAAAGACATCTACTCACACATGGTTAACAACAGAATTCCATATCAGCCACCAATCTTTCCATACATTTATTGGAAGGCAAAATGTCCACCGAAGATCATACACTTTGCCTGGCTCGTTTTCTACAACAAGAATTTATCATGGGACAATCTCAGGAAAAGATATTGGCACGGACCCAGCAGATGCACCATGTGTAAATCGGAAGAAGAAACAAATCTCCACATGTTCATCAAATGCCCGATCATTCAGCAGACCTGGTACGTATTATCAAACATTTTTGATTTTCAACTAACTGATTTTCTCTCTCCTAGCGCAGCCCTTATATGGTGGAGCAAACAGGCAGGGAATAGACGTTATCTCATCCTCATCCTGCTATGGAACGTATGGAAATGGCGGAATGCACACATATTCAAAGACTCCGTCATGCCCACATCATCCATTTATGACAGCATAATGACTGACTGGCACATGTATTACGGCTCCGCATAATCCACTCAGCATCCCGGTTTTCTATCTATGAACAGAAGATCCTTTTTTTCTGCAATTTTGAATGGACAATGTTATGTTTTATAAGCTCTTTAAAAAAGGTTTTCGTGTCCTAGGATGCGGCTGCATATATGTCCCTTTGTGATTGACAGAATCACATGCCATTTGCCATATGAAGTATACATTTGGACTATCATTTTTCCAGATCATACTATATGTAATTCTCATGAAGACAGTTATATTATCTTAATATAATCAAATCTCGATTTTTTCTCTGAAAAAATTACTCAACACAAACTAAACATCTATTAATTGTATCAATAGATGTGTCTATTTCAAAAGTATCAAGAATTTTAATTTAATTATCAATAATTATTGGAAATTTGATCTCCATAAAGTATTTTAGAATATTCTTAATAGTAGTCACATATCATAGGTTGAGATTTATGTAAAAAATAATTATATTGATTAATTGAATTGAATTAATTGAAAAAATGTCTTATAAAAGAGTTATGACCATTTGGGCATGTGGTATTGATAACCCATGGTATGATTTATGGCATTGTAACAAAGCCTATTTATAGGTTGAAAATATCCATAGTAAAGTAAAAGTGAATCTCCATAATTAAGAGTCTTGTTACATGTTTTTTTAAATGTATATATGTTTAACTTATATATTAATTCTTTTTATAAATATAAGAGTAATAACAATTACTTTAAAAATGTACAATTTAGTTATTTATTTATTTTGACAACATGAAATGTATCATGAAGTAAGTGTTTTGATGGTTATCATGGTCCATGCCTATCGACATTTACCAAACATTTAATTTATATAGTTGTACTAGTATATTATTACATTGAACATTGTAATAAAAATATCCATTTAGTGATTTCTTAAAGATGGCAAACCAAGACCAATAACACAAAACATGAATTTGTATAAATTACTCATTAAATTAATTGCTAATGAAATAATGAGATAAGAGATGTGACCTCTTTGGAAATTCTGGATTGCACCATTCTCCAACTATGAGGCTGTTTCCGATATCAAATTGCCAATTCATGCTATCATTCTCTTCTTCGTACATTACAGTTGTCCCCATCGCTGGTTCTCCACCAATGATTGATCTGTATCACCAAAAGTTATTTGTTTTAAAGTTGAAATTTGGTTATATGATTATTATTAAAATTGCAATATTTTATTATTATTTAAATTATGTTTTTAAATATAAAATTGGTTGAGTTTAGCATTCAAACGAATATAAAAATTTAAATACACAAATCTACCGATTTAAAATTAGAGTTTCTCTACCAAATATTTAAACAAAATCTATTTAAAAATTTGAGCCAATACCATTGGTAAAATTGGCACAACTACATTAGTAAACATCATTGATATAATCCAATCAACATCATTTTCCCCTCTTTTAAAATGTCATTCATCATTTGTTGTTTGATGTCATTTTCCGTCTTTTAAAATGTCATTCATCATTTGATGTTTGATGTCGTTTGCCATTTGCTATTTTACTATGATACCATTTGTTAGTTGATAATATGTTTGGTAATTACATTGATAGGTGTGTATATTTTGGAATATGGCTTCTAAGATTTTAAATGTAATTATCAATAATTATTAGGTATATAGTAGAGATTTAACCTCCGCTAAATATTTTAAAATATTGTTAATAGTAATCACAAATCAAATATTGAGATTTATCTTAAAAGTAGTTATATCCTTAGTGTCTTTTTAATTTAATTGATAAATTAAAAAAATTGCTATCTAAATGTGTTTTTTTTAAGTAAGACACTTTAGATTAATAAGATTAAAAGTAACACAAATCAAAACAGTCAGTCTTTGGTATGCACAACAAGATACCAAACCAAAGATTGAGGTGCAATATTTGATTGTAAAGACTATTTCTAATTGAAGCATTAAAAGATTAAAAATGCAACCTTACTTTTTCTTATTGAAGCATCTAAAATATTTAAAAATATTGTTAATAGTAATCAGAAATCAAATGTTGAGATTTATCTTAAAAGTAGTTATATTCTTAGTGCCTTTTTAATTTAATTGATAAATTAAAAAAATTGATATCTAAATGTGTTTTTTTTAGGTAAGGCACTTTAGATTAATAAGATTAAAAGTAACACAAATCAAAACAGTCAGTCTTTGGTATGCACAACAAGATACCAAACCAAAGATTGAGGTGCAATATTTGATTGTAAAGACTATTTCTAATTGAAGCATTAAAAGACAAAAAATGCAACCTTTCTTTTTCTAATTGAAGCATCTAAAAGACTAAAAGTGCAACCTTAAAGCATCATAAGAGCAATCACTTCCATAATATGACCATGGTCTTGCTAGAGGGGCAATGCAGGTGGGAGAAGATCCTAGTGGAAAAGATCCTATCTGACAACAAGATACCAAACCAAAGATTGAGCTGCAATACTTGATTGTAAAGATTGTTTCTAACTGAAGCATCTAAAGGACTAAAAGTGCAACCTTACTATTTTTAATTGAAGCATCTAACAGACTAAAAGTGCAACCTTAAAGCATCATAAGAGCAAGCACTTTCATAATATGACCATGATCTTGTTAAACTTAATCATAGTCATTGATGAAATGCCCCAACATATGGCTAGAGGGGCAATGCAAGTGGGAGAAGAACCAAGTGGGAAAGATCCTATCTTAAGCGCTTGGCCAGAAGCATGTGTGCAGCTAGAGGGGCAATGCAAGTGGGAAAAGAACCTAGTGGGAAAGATCCTATATGAAGCGCTTGGCTAGAAGCATTTGTGCGGTTAGAGGGGTGGGAAAGATCCTATCTGAAGCGCTTGGCCAAAAGCATTTGTGCAGATTGGCTCAAAGCATTGAATGCTAGGCATTTGTTCAAGACACTTGACTATGAATGGTTGGGATTTATGTAGATTATTGACTGTCTTTTTTAATAAGCCATGATATTGTAACAAAAACCTGTGTTATATGAATATGAGTTATAGTTTTTTAGTCAGCCATGGTATTGTAACAAAGCATATTTACAAATTGAGAATCTCCATGATTCTTGTTAAATGTTTTTTTTATGAGTATATATGTTTAATTCATATATTACTTTTGTGCAGCTAGAGAGGCAATGCAAGTGGGAGAAGAGCCTAGTGGGAAAGATCCTATCTGAAGCGCTTGGCTAGAAGCATTTGTGTGGCTAGAGAGGCGGGAAAGATCCTATCTGAAGCGGCGCTTGGCCAGAAGCATTTGTGAGGCTAGAGGGGCAAGAAAGATCCTATCTGAAGCGCTTGGCCAAAAGCATTTGTGCAGATTGGCTCAAAGCACTGAATGCTAGGAATTTGTTCGAGACACTTGACCTCATGAATGGTTGGGATTTATGTAGATTATTGACTGTGTTTTTTAATAAGCCATGATATTGTAACAAAAACATGTGTTTTATGAATTTGAGTTATAGTTTTTTAATAAGCCATGGTATTGTAACAAAGCATATTTACAAATTAAGAATCTCCATGATTCTTGTTAAATGTTTTTTTTTTAATTTTTTTTATGAGTATATATGTTTAATTCATATATTACTTTTGTATAGGGGATTTTTTGGTCTAATTTCTCTAAAATCTTAAAAGAATTTATTGAAATCACAAGTTTGATGGGTAACCCCTGCAAAGTGTCGTAGGGGTGTAGGGGGTGTCGTTGGGCTTTTTTCAGGGTGCTGAATCCATAGACAATAAAAAACTAGTTTAAATAACAAAAATCAAGATTTTACCATTTCTCTAAAATCAATAGAAATTTATTGAAATCACAAGTTTGATGGGTAACCCCTATTTTTCTAGGGTGTTGAATCCATATACAATAAAAAAACCAGTTTAAATAACAAAAATCAAGATTTCACCATTTACAATAAAAAAACCAGTTTAAATAACAAAAATAAAGATTTTACCATTTCTCTAAAATCAATAGGAATTTATTGAAATCACAAGTTTGATGGGTAACCCCTATTTTTTAAGGGTGTTGAATCCATATACAATAAAAAAACATGTTTAAATACAAAAATCAATATTTTACCATTTGCAATAAAAAACTAGTTTAAATAACAAAAATCAAGATTTTACCATTTCTCTAAAATCAATAGGAATTTATTGAAATCACAAGTTTGATGGTAACAAAAATCAAGATTTTACCATTTCTCTAAAATCAATAGGAATTTATTGAAATCACAAGTTTGATGGGTAGCCCCTATTTTTTCAGGGTGTTGAATCCATATACAATAAAAAAACCAGTTTAAATAACAAAAATCAAGATTTTACCATTTCTCTAAAATCAACAGGAATTTATTGAAATCACAAGTTTGATGGGTAACCCCTATACCCTATAAAATCGAAGTGCCCTCCATATATAATTAAAAAGACCATTTATTGAAATCACAAATTTGATGGGTAACCCCTACAAAATCGAAGTGCCTTCCATATACAATTAAAAAAACCAATTTAAATAACAAAA